>RJWH01000058.1:331121-578119 GCA_004363575.1 Solenodon paradoxus | reverse complement strand
TCGCAGGACTTGTCTTTCAGTAGACCTTAACTACTTTATCAGCAAAAACATGCATTATGCCTTGTAAAATCTAAAATAGGGCCTAGCTTCCTAGGCATTTAATACACTGATCTTCATTAAGTTAGATGATGGACACAGTGGTAAGGTAGAGCTGTGGTGAAGGTCACTGACTTTGAACTCCTACCATCTAGGGTTTGAGTCCTGCTCCATCCTGTCAGCCATGTGACCCTGAGCAAAATGTTGAACATGCCTAAGCCTCAGGTTCTTCAGACTATAGGATGTAGATAACCAGTCTCACTCCACAGGATTATGAAGTACCAATGAGATAATATTCTCATAAAAAAAGGTCTTTACACAATTCTTAGCCCTTCATAAACACTCAGTAAATAGTAGTTATCCTATTAACTTGTTGTTTTCTACAAAAATCCAGAGCTTAATCAGCAGCCAACAGAACCTGACATGGAGTCATTAGTCATTAGGAAGGAAAAGTCTTTCTGAGGATAAGTTCTAAACTCACTGCCATCTCCAGGACTGGACTTAGTGACATAGTGGCAGACTCTGAAGGTCATTCCTTCTCTCTCTCTCTCTCTCTCTCTCTCTCTCTCTCTCTCTCTCTCTCTCTCTCTCTCTCTCTCTCTCTCCTCTCACACACACCCCACCACCACCACTACCACCACATACCATATACCTGAACAGATTTAGAATCCATTAGCATCATTTCCATCAAAGCGTACCACTGACCAAACTCCAACAGTGAAGTCCAAGCACAAATGTGGCAGCAGATGGTCCTTTTAGCTTCCAAAGTCAGAAGAGCCTAATGTTTGGCATGTCCAGTGTCACATCTGCACCTATGTTCTCGCTATCAGGCATCAGCAAACTAACTCTGCCTGCTGAGCTGCAGCTGACAGACAACCTGAGGCCCAAAGTCCCCACTGCTACCTATCATGGCCACTACCATTTCCATGCTTGATATTCTGTTAACAGTTGGTCAGATCTGCCAAGTATAAAAACTAACCACCAGAAATAGTAACTAGGAGTTGAGTTTCAGACTTGTAAGTCAAGAACCAAAAAACATCTAAATTCTAGGACTCCAAACAGACTCAAATAGACTCCAAATTAAGTTGAAATCAGTGATAAAATGTTGGCAGCTCTGCTATGTGATTCAAGCCTGTGGATCAAATAAAACGTATCTGTAAGCCCCATCTCATCAGAGGCCACCAGTTGATAATCACAGATCTATGGTCTCATTTGTAAGCGAGTGACCAGAAAAAGAGTAAAAGGATACAGGCAGACAGGAATGACAGGGGGGAAATCCAGTCAATTTGATACTGAGCCAGCAAAGTTGTCATTTTCTCTCTCGTTTTGAAGCAATATATTGGATATCTGGCCATGCTGGCAGTCCAACCAGCAGGAAGGGAAGGGGAGGGAGGTTTGTGGGTCAGCTAGTTACTCTGCCCTCCTGAGTCAAAGGACCATATGTGGCAGCCCAGGAACCTTGCTGATAATGCAAGTCATTACCACTGATGCTCAAAACTTAGATAAACATTTATTTGTGTGATAGATTCTTTGTGAAAAGGAAATGATGAGATGAGTTTATGCTCCACTACAGATGGAGACACTAAGAAGTTGACAAAGATTTCCAACCTATGACACAATCACAGTTTAAGGTCTCAATTTTATTCTTCTCAGGAAGGAGAACTTTCTTAGGACTTTCATTCAGCTAAAACTGCTGATCTGGAAAAGGTTGCCATATGTTCATGTACCTCATAAACATTTTTTTACAGACAATCAACTTTCTAAGATATTTTAAGATACCTTAAAGTCTCAGTCTATCACCAGATATAAGACTTGCTGATTCAGGCATTATCATCCTCATAAAGTCTATCAAGTTCCTTGAATTAATGAAGCAATAACATGGTATAGACAGATCTAGGCAAAAAAATGGAAAAATGAACTTGCACGTATGGGCCACAATTCTTCAAGATAGGCCTTGTTGATGGATAGTGAGAACAAAAAAGCTTCTATATGATCTAGAAAAGTTAGCCATATAGTCTTTTCAGTCACACCTGGATAGCAAAATTTACTATCTTTTGATGCCATATTGGCAAATATGCACCTCTGTTCTTCATTTCTAGCAGATGATACCCTTTGTTAATTAACACCATTCTACTCTTATCCTTTCCCATTGAACTCAGAACCTCAAAATGCTTCTCGAAACAGTGCTCTAAGAAGATACCACCAATCCTTGAGAGCTAGAACTTAAGTGAACTTCAAGTTCTCCACCCTTGTTATTCAGTAACACAAAAGAAAACAGTATAAACTGATGATGATTAGGTGGTATCTGAGTATGAAAAGTTCTAAAAATACAGACGTTATGCAACTGGAGTGGGGTGGGGAAGAAAACCATTAGAGTAGAAAGGAAGCCTTTAGCAATTTGATTAGAAAGGTGACAAAATTTCCAAGATGCCTTCCTGAATCACTAGAAATCTGTTATTTTTATTCTGAGGACTATAAATGACTCTAATCATCTCACTCTTTCCCCTGGGGATGCCAAGTCATTCCCTACTTAGAATCAGTCAGTGTTTCTCTACCAACTTTGGAATCAAATGCAAACTTTCAAGTATTACAAAAAAAGGCTTTTCCTGAATTAGTTCCCTCCTCACCATCATCAGTCTTGCTACGACTCTACAGTTCTTTCCATAAACCATCTGGGATAAACCTTCCCTTAATTTTATATCTAAATATACTTCTCACAATTGGAAGCAATATTTCAGGTCTCCCCTCCTTTGTTAATGTTTCTCCAACATTTTTGCCTACTCTACTACTACCCACAACTTATTTCTTCCTCTCTGTTCCCATGCATCCCTAGTCTAACTGCTATCACAAAATTAATTCTGTTGTGCTATAATTAATTGTCTTCTACAGCATACAGGGAACTTTTCAAGAGTTGGAAACCATGCCTTTCTTCTCTGTGTTTCCTAATGCCTATCTCAGTGCCTGGTACAAAACCAGGATATGTTTGTAGGAAGCTATGAAATAATGATGAGAAAGAAAGGCAAGTAAGATCATAAAGGCTACTTTCTGATGCCTCTAGTCAATGATGACTATCGCACAGAAAGAAATCTCTGTATTCATTCTGTATGACAATAAATAGTAAATGAGAAGGTAGAAACCTAAAGTGTCACAGGCACTTAAAAAGAATCATTTAGAACCACTGAATATTTAGTTGAGTTTTCCCTAGTGTGTATGCTAAGCAATATGCTCATATTTTATGGTTGTCAATCTGGAAAGTTCTGCACCCCAGAGTGTCAGCTGTCATTAGTTTATGTGTCTTGGCAGAAAAATAACAGAAGAAAAAAAAATCAAAAATTCTAGAACGATCCTACAAGAGACTGGCTGACAAAACTCAATGCCAACACTGCTTCCACTGTGGAGTATGCTAAGGAATGACTGTATATCTCTTTAAAACAACGTAGCTTGGACTTCCATAGAAAATACATGGCAACAGCAGCTCAGCAGCACTATCTTCTGTACTCAGAGTCAAAAGTCAAGAATGAATTTCCAACAGTGAAGCCTTTAACCATACCTAGCATCTTCTGACTGCCACCAACTATCCTGAAAGGAGATAAATTATAATTTACAATGCCATAGCTTTTGTAGAAAGAGATTTTTATTAAAGGTTCGATGTCAGAAGAACAAGGGGAAAATACTATAAAATATTCAATGAAACAGAACCTTCAAGAAACCTAACATAGCTGGCAGGTAACTGCAGTAGCATATAAGGAAAGCAAGTATTTTACACAACCAAGCATACAGAAGCGATGGCTTCAGGACCATGGATAGTGACAGAACATGTCAAAAGATGCAGACCATGGCCAATTCCAGGACTTTCTGGGACTAAGAAGACAAGTTCACACAGGGCTTCACAGCTCATTCTCTAACAGTGTGAAGCCCATCCATTTATGCAAAGTGCACCAGTGGACTAGAGCTGTATGGTCTCCTGATTGTTAAGAAACTTCTAAATAAGATCTACCTATCAGAAACAATCCCAAACTCCTTGCCTGGCTTGCTAAATAGTTCTGCTTCTAGCTTAACAAAGGCTCTCATCGGCTGGTTTTTCAAAGTAGTCCAAAGAGCCCCTATGAGTCAGCAGAAGACATAGGGAAAGGGAAGAATACACCAACCTGCATACTGTAACAGGTAACAGAATAATTTCCAACCTGGTACAAAATACAGATAATAAGAGTTGGTTTCAAATGGACAACAATGTAGATAAAAATGCTAGAACTCAAATAGACTTTTTCTGAAAATGTTTATTTATCCTTTGTTAAATTCAAAATAAATAGCCATGCAACAAAGGAGACCACTCTTCTTTTGAGGGGCTCTCTCTTAGGATGTGAAGTTTAGCCTAGCATTTACACCTATGACTTTACCTGTCATATTCTGCAGAGACCTAGATAACCACTAGATGTCCCTTATACTATGCAAAACCAACCTGAAATGAATTTCACTATCACTTACACAGCTCACATTTAAAGATAGGTTTTCTAAGTCTTAGATCTAAAGTGTCAAGTATAATTCCTATTATAACTCACTTCTTTTTATTTATATGGTGCCCATTTCTATGGCATTTCTATGATTTTTATCATGATACCAAGTTATAGAAAGGAAAAGGGAAAAAAATTATGAATTGAAATTCCTTTAGAGGTAGACAAGACAGTGAAGTCGGCATGGAGACATATTGGAGGAAAGGGAGATCAGGTCCAAAATTCATTAGCACACTTTTAGGAATCAAATACGTTTCAATGTAAATCAAGAAACCCACAGTCTCCACTTAAAATATAACTCCCCATAAACTGAGATCTTGCACTGTCAAAGTCAGTGAAACTAGGTATGTATGGCAAATAACTTAAATTTCCCTTGTCAAGTGTGAGCAATTAAGAGTGGCTGCCTAGGACAAGGAGTAGGAAATATTGCGCTGTGACCAATGAGAAATGTCTCTACAGGGGTGAGAATAGGAAATGGTGGTTCCCAAAATGGGTGTTCGTAGAAACCTAAGTTAGCCCTCTAGTTCTAAGCCTTCCAACCGTAGCATGACAGAGGGTAGCAGCAGTGGTGGCTATGGCAGTTTTACAGGTAGTAACAGCCTGCCTTAAGTAGAGCTTCCTGTGGGTCAGGTGCTGTTCTTAGTATATTAATAAAATGATTTAAGCCCCATGGGACATATATCCAAATGAATTTCTTTTGAAACTAAATGAGGGCACTATTAATAACTCACCAGGACAACAGATGTAACCTAGACCTTTCTAATACCACCCGAGGTAGATGTTACCCTATTTGATTCCCACCTCAATTTGAAAAATGAGAGGCAGCACAATCATTAAAAGCACATTTGCAGATACCAAACTACTTGGGTTCAAATCCTTGCTTTGATATTTGCCATGCGATTTGCTTGCTTTACTATGTACCAAACACATTACCTAACCTCTCTGTACCTCATTTTCTCACCTTTGAAGTGGGAAAATAATAGTTCATGAAACTCACATAGTTGATGTGAGGATTAGAAGATTAAGTGTAGCTGAGTATAGCTCCAGGAAAATTGTTAAGTGTTGGCTACTACTATCTTCATTTTACAAAAGAGGAAATTGAGAATCAGAGATTTTAATATCTGCTTATGGTCATGCAGCTATGATGTAGTAAAGTCAGAATAAAATGCAAGTAAATCTAGCTTAAGAGCCTACATGTTCAATAGCTATTACTGTGCTATCTTTATATTACAGAAACCAATTATTATTTTTAAGATCCTTTTTTTAATCCAACTTTTGTCAGTAGGCATACTGAATGAAGCATGTCCCAGAGAACCCATAAAATCCCTTAGAAAGATACCTCCTGGAGTCCATATGATACATGAGTTCGATGTAAAGGGGGATTCAGAAGAGCCAGGAGGTGTTTGCATACCAAGCTCTCTACTACTGAAGTCCTTCCCTAATTCAAACATTGGAGTCCCTGCTCAGAACTTGCATGTAGTAACCCATTCAGAGCTCCTCTTCTCAATCCTGACTCAATTCCCTTCCCAGTAACTACTTAGATCTTTTGTGACTCTCCTGAAGACACAGACAGCAAGAGCTACTGCTGGGCATAGAAGAATGAGTGCCAGGCCAGATGAACACAACTGGTCTCCCAGAACCACATTCTGCCCACAGCAGGCCAGGGTGATAGGAACTGACCCCAGCTGTTGCTCCAAACTCCCACCAGCTCTTCCAGTTACTTGATTGGCTCCTTAATAAGTATCAATAGTCTATTTTCATAATGAAAGCTGGGAATGTTGCCATGCCGGCCAGTCCAGGGGCATCAGAGTGACCTAATGAGTCCCTTCCTGACAGAAGCTCCAGTTTCTTTTAAATGGAAACTCTATTTACTCATGAGTTGTGTAAGAAAGCAAACCATGTTCTTAGCAGACTAAGCCCTTTAAATATGAAAAAGGGAAATATTTTGTAATCAGCTGAATAATGTTCCCCAAAGCTATTAAGTCCTGGTATGTGCTAGTGAAGAAGCAGTTGGATGCAGTCCACATACATTCCAAGGTCCCGAGTTCACGTCCCGGGGATGGGGGGAAAACTAAATAAAAAGTTTCTTCTTCCTATCTCTTCCTGCCTAAATGCTTCTGCTTGCTTTAATTCCTGCCTGCACCTTTCTCCCTCAAAAAAGTTAGTTCCTAACTCCTGGAACCTGTAAATGTTAACTTTTTGAAAAAAGGTTCTTTGCAAATATGATGAGTTAAAGTCCTTGAAAGGAGAGTACCCTGTCTAAGCCATGTTAATCAAATAAATTTAATCACCTGCATTCTCATAAGAGGCAGGTAAAGGGAGATTAGACACACACACACACACACACACACACACACACACACACGGAGAGGGCGAGGGCGAGGGCGAGGGATAGGGGGAGGGGGAGGGGGGGGAGAGAGAGAGAGAGAGAGAGAGAGAGGGAGAGAGAGAGAGAGAGGAGAGAGAGAGACAAAGGTGGTAACATGAATGTGGAGACCAAGATAAAAGGGATGTAGCCACAAGTCAAGGAATGCTGACACCTACCAGAAACTAGAAACAGATTCTCCCCTAGAGCTTCCAAAGGGAGCATAGTCCTGCTGACACCTTGATTTCTGTCTGGTAAAACTTGAACTTCTGAACTCTAGAACTGTGAGAAGATAAATATCTGCTATTTTAAGTTATCATGCTATGGTTACTTGTTATGGCAATCACAGGGAATATTTGTGCTCCCTCTGCTCATTCCCTAACTCCTGTTAGAATTAGACTTGCAATACCATTACCCTCCCAGCTCCTGCCTGCCTACTTTGAGGCTTGCCATACACGATCTTCTTGGGCTTGAGGAGGAAGAACCAAATAAGAATGTGAAACTCTCCAGACATATCAATACTAATAATCTAATCTAAGGATATAATCATCATAAGATTGATACTGGTTTAAATTACCTCCTGAATTTAGCATCAAGTTTTTGATATCATAGTTTTATTAAGGACATGTTTATCTATTATAGAGAGGCTGTCTGACTCTCACAGCCACCATAACTGGAGTTTAAATCATAGCAAAAAGCAAACACAAGATTAAACAAAGAACAGAACATGTATAATTCGTGTGCTAGGAGCTCTCTATTTATTTTTTTTACAATCTCCTCCCTGAAGAAATTAGTATCTTCTAGGAGAAGACAGGCATCTGTAGTGTTGTTCATTCACCACGAATTTATTGTATACATAGCCTTGTGTAAGGGACACAAGGAAGAAAGACATTGGTTCTTCCCTCAAACAACTTACTCCATAAAAGAAAACAAAAATACAAACATTTATTCAATTATCCACATGCTCATTATCTATTTATTTTCTTACTCTGTGGATATACAAAGGTGAAAAAATACAGCAAAGAAGTCCTCTGTCAGAAGGAGAGAATGAAAAATTAGCAGCATGAGAAAGATTTTTAAAACGTATTCCAAATTACCATGAAAGAAGAACTGAGTTGCTGTTTTTTTTAATTTTTAATTATTGATATTTATTAAATCCTTTGATCCCAATGCTACCTTCATTTTTTAATATTGATATTATATCTCAATCGATATTTCACACCACACCCTCCATCCAGTGTCCTTTACCACCACCATTTCCCATTTTTCTCCCCGCCTCCTTCCCATTCCCCAAACAGTTGTCATCTTTGTGTCCTGAGAGTATTTGCTGAATTTTATCTATTTATTTGTTTCATTTAATCATATTCCATGTATGAGTGAAATCATCCTATATTTTCTTTTTCTTTCTGAGTTATTTCACTTAACATAATCCCTTCTAATTCCATCCAGATTGTTGCAAAGGGCACAATTTCATTTTCTTAGCAACTTCAGAGAATTCCATTGAAAAAAATATATATCAGCTTCTTTATTCAATCATCTGTTGTTGGGCATTTAGGTTGTTTCCATGTTTTGGCTATGGTGAACTGTGCTGCTATGAATGCCAGGGTGCAGATATTTTTTTCTGGTTGCAGATTTTGTATATTCTGAATATATGCCTAAGAGTGAGACTGCTGGATTAAATGGTAGGTTCATATTTATTTGTGTGAGAAATCTCCATACTGTTTTCCAAAGAGGATATTTCAACTGACATTCCCACCAACAGTGTAGGAGTGTTCCTTTTTCTCCACAGCTGGTCCAGCACTTGCTATTTCCAGTTTGTTTTTTTGATATAGGCCATTCTCACTGGTGTGACGTAGTAGCTCATTGTAGTTTTTGTTTGCATTTCTCTGATGGTAAGTGATGTAGGATATTTTTTAAGGTATCTGTAGGCCATCTGTGTATCTTCTATAGATAAGTATCTATTTAGTGTTACTGCCCATTTTTGAGTGGATAATTTGCTTTTTTATTGTTGAGGTACATGAACCATTTTTATATTTTGGAGATTAAGCTCAAGAGATGATATTTTAATTTAAACTATGGGTTGTGGGAAGGGACAATCAGGAAATTTATTCCAAAGGATAGAGTACTAAGGTGAGACTTAATAAATGAGTGGCATTAACTAGGAGAAAGATTAATGAAAGAGAAATAGCAAGGACAAAGAGACAACAGTAAAAAGGCTTGATATATTCATAAACTAGAGTGATCTGCATGTCTGAATTGTATGTAGTAATAGTGATGAAGAAGGAGACTAGCTAGGACCTCAGTAGAACTCCTACATCTGGATGAGAAGTTTTAACTTGATCCTAAAGACACTGAAGAGCCACTCAGACAAGAGAGCAATAGGGGTGGGTGAGCACTGTAGAAAGATTAACCTGGTGGCCACATAGGAAACTAACTAAAATAAGAGAAATAGTAGAAAAACAACTTGGAAAGCTATAGCAACATGACAACTATAAGACGAAATGTATGCAAAGTATAATGAAAAGAATTATTACTGACTTGGAAAGTATATTTGGTGTTTTTGAGGGGAAAGTAATACACAAAGAACATGAAAACTAGATAATTAAGATAATGAAATAGATTCATGCCAAGTCACCATCTTCAATACAAAAGTGAGCACTGAGGATCCAGATATTTGAGCAGAGGGAAAATGTAGCCACTGACAAGTATTACGAAGCATTCGTGTCATTCTTCAGCACAACTCTATGGTCTGTTGTGCATGAAAGGCTGTTAGGACCTATTTAGGGCTCTCTTGCTGTTGCTCAAACTATAAAGTCACAGAACAGGGTAAAAATGAGACTGTAATGTCCCTAGATCCAGAGGAAAGGTGTTCTATCGCATATACAGGGTAGCACGAAATCCAATTAAGAGAAACTAATGCCCTAAACTAAGACAGTGATGGTGAAAATGGAAAAGGAAGAGAAGGATCTAGAAAATTTTCAGAGTTAGGGCTGACAGGGCTTGATACTTTGCTGGAAGCTCTGCCAGGTAAGCTGAGTCGTCCAGTTCTCCATTTAAAACTGGAAATGAAGACTAGCTAGAGAGTAAATACTGAGTAATACTGAGAGTAAAGAATGTATTCCACTTTCCAAGAACTGTGATAAAGGCTTGCATTTAGAATTTCCTGTAAATATCACAATTCTATGAAGTACCATTGGCATCTCAGTTTAGATGAGGAAACAGAGTGGAGACGTCAAATGACTTGCCCACACTCACAAAACTGTCAAGTGGCAGATCTAGGATTTGAACTCAAGTCTATCCTATAACCAGTTATGCTTTCCAAACCTTTAGCCTGGATAGGTGACCCCTGTATTCCAATTACATTGAAAGTTTGGAAACAGCCTTTATTCAGCTGCAATGCTCTTATGATTTCACAGGAAATTGTCACCATCTTGAGAATCCCAGGATCACAAACAAAACTCCACCGAATACTTTTACGTTGCTGCAGAATTGAGTCAGCAGTCATTCCATTTACCAAGTTTCTTTGGCGTCAAAATCAGCAAGTGGAAAGTTTGGCGCCATTAAGTCAGGCCAAACTGGAGTGGTCCAAGAGACAAGCCAAAAGGTAAGGAGCCTCAGGAATTATGGTGATGAGAAAGCCTTCCTATTACCAGAAATCAAAAAGATGTTCAGAGAGGAAGTCAAGACTTTGAAAAAAAAAAAAACTTCCAATATTTACTTGTGGCTCCTGGGTCTTTAGAATTTATTTTTGAACTGACCTGGAAGTGAGCATCATTTCATGTTTTATTACTTTCTAAGGAGGTACTGACACTGAAAAGGGATAGTAAATTGTTTCTACCTGTTCACAAAGTAAATAGCACAAAATTAAATTTATCTTCCCAGGACAGTTCATAGTGCTCGCCATTGTCCAACCATTTACTGGCCATGCTCTGTTTGGGGCTTCTTTCATCACAATGCAGAAAACCTCTGGTTTCCTGTTGGACATAATTTTGACCATCAGACATCTTCTGTATTTATTGTGATCCAAAGATTGATGAGAGAAGGGAATAATGGCATCCTCCTTCACTTCCTTCCCTCTGGGCTGCCCCAGAGGAAATATTAACACCCTGGTCGGCTGTGCATGAAAGGCTGTTGGGATCTATTTGGGGCTCTCTTGCTCTTACTCAAACCATGAAATCACAGAACAGGGCTAAAAACCAGACTAGAGTTCTCCTAGATCCAGAGAGGAAGAAAAAGCATTCTATCAGTAACCCTACATCTATTGTTTAACATCTAATAATCAGAAGAAAATGTTGAAAGTGGAACCAAGATGAATGGAGGCACTTAGCTTTTATCTCTTTGGCTTCTGTCACTACATTCCACTTGACTATACAACTAGAGCACATAGTTCCAAGCAAAGCCAATAAAAGGAATTTTATTTAACCACAGGTGAAAGAGGAGAAAAATTCTCCCATGTCTCTATAACATTCAAAATGCTGTGTATCTTTCTTCCTAAGATAAATCATATTTAATGCATGAGTAAATAATTCTAAAATAAGATGAGTAACAACCTATTTATTAATTTTAAATAGTCTCCAGTCCTCAGAACACTCAATATCTGTGCCATGGCTGACATTTTTGTCTATCACTCCTCTTTCAAAATTCTCTTTTCCAGGATTTTCTGACTACACATTTTCTAATAAGTCCCTGATGACTCATTTTCTGCCTCTGTCACTGCTGCTCTCCCAAATTCCTTAAGAGGCTTTCCCCGCGAACCCGATGAAGGCTCTCTTTTTCACTGCTCAGTTATAACTCTGTGGGTAATTTCACCTACTCACACATCTTTACCTCTAGACCTAAAGACTCCACAGACTTAGACCTCATAACTGAATTGTCTGCCGGCATAGCTCATCTGTCTAAAATTAAAATTCTCTGCAAAACCTTAAAATCAGCCTCCTAAAAGAGAACTTTCTCCTGACGTCTTAGTTCTGCCAATTGCAATCTACGTCCAAACTTTTGTAGATATTTCTCTCCTCACTGCCATCAGTATCAATTTGTTACTGAGTCCACTTTATTCCATACCCAACAAATCTTTTCCATTCATTTTCTTTACTATGTTCCTAATGCATACTGGTCCTCTTTAGCCCTACATTTTATTCAATAACCCATTAAACAACCATAGGGAATTTAGGCTCTATAATGAATGGACATAGTCCCTGAACTTAAGGAGCTCATCTTTTAGTAGAAGCAGTACATATATATATATATATATATAGACATACAGATATATATGTGTATGTGTGTGTGTATGTGTGTGTACACACACACACAATGATTTTAGAAGAGGGATTTTAGAAGAGGGGCATGTATGAGATGCATTGGCTTTTCAGAGCAGAATGGTCAATTCTACCCTGGAGAGATGAAGCTTAGATTAAATATCACATGATTTAACATAGTATAATATAGTGTAATTAGCTTCCTAACTAGTCCTAGCTCTAATGTTTCCCTTCTTCAATATATCCTTCAAGCTGCTGTTCTATACTTGATCTGCAGTCCATAACATGATAATAATTGAAAAAAGAATGACAAATGAACTAGAGAGTGGCAATGGGAAATACATAGATGAGTCAAGTCAACTGTCCAAATGAGTTTTAGAGGAATGTTTAAGGAAAGAAGGGGAAATAATAATGGCTTACAGGTCTCTGACCTAGGTAACTAGGTAGATACATAGACACTGATAGAAGGAATTCAGTATCAGGAGTGATAAATGCAGGAAAGGATAGAGAGAAGGAGGTAGAGGGAGAAAGGAAGGCTGGAGGGCAAGAGAAGGGAGAGAGGAGTGTGGACCAGGAATCCCAACAGACCATCAGAATTGATAATGAGTCACATTATACACTATTAAAGAGAAGTCATCAGATGACATTAGTCCTGGCTTGATGGAGGAAACAGAATGATTTTATCTATTTGATATTAAGATTACACAGTCACCACTTTAACCTGCATCTGTATTGCAGGTCTAGCCATCCATATATGTTTCCCATAGCTTACTAACCTGAATAAAGAAGAAATGTCTCTTGTGTTTCCCTTGAATACTTTTTTCCCCTCCTTATTCTTTTATCTTTCCTAGGAAATTGAACTGCAAAAACTTAGGGCAGGAATCATGTACCTCTTTGAAGTAACCATTCAATAAATGTTCAATATATATTAAAAGTGCTGTCACTAAGTCCTGCTATACTAAAATGCATGGCCCTCAGGAGTTTTAACCAAATGAATGAAATGCCCAAATACATACTTTAATGAGGTCTAATGGTTATAATTATTATTTTGATAAGACGATGATGATGATGATGATGATATTTAAGGAGGAGGAGAAAAATACAGTGGTGTTTGATATTAATTATCATTTTTAAGTCAGCATTAGAGAAATTCCTAAACAAGGAGAGGACAGAATACAAAAATATTTTAAATGAAGAGCACTGACATGTCCTGGTAGAGCAGTGGTTAGGTCATTCGCCCCCAAAGGCGCGCAGGCCACATACCTCTGTGTTTGAGTCCTGGGTCCAGGGGGGAGATAATCAGTATGAACAACTAAATAGAAATAAAATCCTTTTTCCTCTTCTCTCTTCCCACCTGCCTACCTTCTCACCTTCATTCCTGCCTGAACATGTCCTTTAAAAAAATGAAGAGCATCAAGATAAAAACATTATTGTAATTGTTCCACAGTTCTTAAATTATTTAATCAACTATAATAGCAGTATCTGTGCAAATTTCAGCTGAAAGTTCAGACTGTGGACTATAAAGTTATAAAACCACAGAACGTGAAGAAAAACCTCTTGAAAAGGTGTTGAAACTCTCCTTGATTTCTATGACATACAATCTATTTTACCTATTTTCTTCAAATACTTTAATGAGCTACTCTTTCTTTTGATTTTACTAATATCTGTGAACTCTAAGGTTCAGTCATGATCTCTCCACTCTTTTCTCTAGACTTTTCTTATCAGAATTCATTTACATTCCCAGTTCCAACGCTTTTCTCTGTGCAGAGGACTATTAAATATTTATACCAACTCTGATTTTTTTCTTTGGAGACTCATATCTCCAACTGATATCTAAGTATTTTCCATTTGACTATTTCTCTTAAGTCAAAACATTTCAAAGAAAAGCCATCATCTTGCTCTCAAACCTGCTTCCTTTCTGACCTTTTCATCTCCTTGAGACATGTTTCTCCTTACTATTGATCCCATTTTACTGCTTTGGTGACAGAAAAATAAAAAACTTCCAAATGTTGTCCATATCTATTTTAATCGATTTCACAGTTACCAAACTCTCATCAATCCACTTGAAAGTATTCTCTTGTGTACACCACCCCACTGGGTAGTCAATGCCCTGCCAGAACCAATGATCAATTCTCATTTCCCTTGACTTCTGATCACTCTCTTCTTGCAATGTTTACCTCTCAAGACCTCTTAAGATCCATTACTCTTTTTTTCAGGAAAGACAGGAATGAAGGAGAGTAGGCAAACAGGAAGGAAGAGAGAAGAGGAGGAAGAGCTTTATTTATTTATTTATTTATTTATTTTTCATTTCAGTTGTTCACATTTGTTGCTCAGCCTGGTCCCGGGTCTTGAACCCTGAGATGTATATGGGACTGCTCCGAGGTGTCCTAGACCACTAGGCCACCAGGGCACACCCAAGAGCCCACACTCTTTTGTGCCTCTGTGTGTCACTACAATCTCTCTCCCTCTGGGTCCCTTTTGTTCTGCTTCTTTAAGAGACCTCTACTTGTTGAAAGTCTCAGGGCTCTGTCTTTGGCCCCTTCTTTATTCCAACACACTCTCTAAGTCCCATTACTTTAGTTTATATATATTGTTGATACTCCAATTTATTTCTCTAGCCATAGATTTCCTCTAATCAGACTTGTATTTCCAAGTACCTTCTTGACATCTCTACTTAATAGCCTTTTAAACTAAATACAAGTGTAACAGAAATATTGATTTTATCTTCCCCATGGCAATTCTTCTCAAGCATCCCTATTTAGATAATATTATTAGCAGCTATCCAAAGCTGGAAGATATTCTGAAGTCATTAATACTGTAGTTTGAGTAGTTCTCATCCTCTTTCTTGGCCACTGGTATTGGGGGGAGCTGTGCAATTCCTTTTAACTGATTATTTTCAAACAGAAATGACATGTGTCATTTCTAGGCCAAACATTTCATTGATCCTGATATGAAACCCACTACATTTCTCTTTCCCCTTTTCAATGGCAACCACTAAGTTTCCAGTTAGTGGCATTCCATATCACAGAGGATGGTAATAAAACTATCAAAGCCACCAGCCAACACACAGGCTATGAAGTGTTAGTGGTAAGTAAACCTGTTTTGTTTTAAGCCTCTGGCATTTTGGAGTAGTTTGCTGCCATAACACAACAGCAGCTTATCTTGACTAATAAAGATATCTTCAGTTACTCAGTTCTCACACTCAACATCCAATTCATCAACAGATTCTATTGACTCTGTTTGCAAAACACCCCACATCCATCCACTTCCTACCATCACCATTGCTACTACTCTAACATTGCTTTATTTTCTTGCCTAGATAGCAACAATAGCCATCTATCTTCTGTCTCTACACCGTGCACACTATGTTTCAACCTCCAAAGACCAGTTGGAGGGTTTTTTCCTAAGTTTAGACAATTACACTTCCGCTAAACAGTCACCGGCAGACTTTCATTACAGTCAGAATAAAATATAAACTCTTTGTTTTGTGACTTAAGGACTCTACAGAACTTGGTTTCACTTAACCACTTCTTTTTATATTCCCTGAATTAGAAAAGCACCTACTTCTCAGGTCTTTGCATTATCAAGTCCTTTGACTTCTTGTAAAGCAAGTCTTAGCTCCCTACCAACTCAGCTCTCTAAAAGAGTGCTCTATTACCTCTATTCCTCCTCATGCTTTATCTTATTTCCTCTCTTCGTGGCATTTATATCACCATATATACTTAGATTTATCTTCTTATCTTTTTCCCCAAGCACCAAAATGCATACTCTTTGAAAGCAGGGAATTTTGCTGCCTTTGCTCACTGGCTGTTAGTCTACACTCAGCAGAAGGCAATGCCTAGAGAGCTAGAAGTGACTAAGGGAATTCTCCAAGCCTTTCTCACATTCATGATTCTCCAACCATCAAGTGTTCTTCTGAGACTTCAGAGTTCTTTGGTATAGTCAAGTCTTTGGATTTTCAGGATCCTTACTGTTGATCTTTGGGTCACATATTTCTATAATAATAATTATATATGTGTGTATATATACATATATAATGGTATTTATTTAAAATTCATAAAAGTATGTGTACACACCACGCACATAGATATTTTTAATCTAACAGCTAGCCACATATTACCAACCAAATTTCTCAGCACAAGAGGGGCTTTGACCTCAGCCCAATCCCCTCTTACTAGCTCTCCCCAACCCCAAACCAAGCTTGCGAGGAGATATATTCACTCCCAGTGTTGTACTCCACTATCACTACAGGTGATTAATGACCATTTCCAGTTTTTGAGGGAAATGCTGTCTAGGCAGAACCCACACATTCCTGACAAGTCCTGATTAAGTATTTTGTCCCAATATAGCATTGTAAAATCATCCATAGAAATGGTCCACTGGGAAAATAATAGCTTCTGCTGGTGCCAAGTGAATATATTCATCACTCATCTATCTAACCACTCATTAGGCAAATACAGGTGGAAGCCATGCAAGAAAAGAAAAGTAAATTATTCATTTAACAAACACTTATTGAGTGAATACTCTATGCCAGACACTATTCCAAAGTGGAAAAAATAAAGTCTTACTCTTATAGATCTTTATCTAAGTGAATGGAGCAAATAAATAAGTGAAATTATAGTTAAGTCAGATAAGCAAGTTAAAAGAAAGTGGGGAGTGCTGGGATGGGGGAAGGCTTGTGGCTATTTACATAGGCTAGTCAGAGAGACCTGCAAATACAGTGACATTTCCACATACTTGAAACTATTGGGGAACAAGCCATGGAGACACTGGGGAAAGAGAGTTCCAAGTAGACATACAATAAGTATAAAAGTCCTGAGCAGACTTAAGAATGACAGCATCAAGAACATCAAGGAAACCAATGTGGCTGAATCAGGAGGACAATGGAAGGGCATACTGGAGATGAAGAGACAGAGACAGCAGGAGACAGATCCTACAAGGTCTTAAAGGCCTCCTAAGATCTTGGTCTCTGCCGCAGAGAAAAAATGGAATGCTCATGGAAAACTTTAAGCAGAGGAGAGTGTTTGAAGAGGAATATTCTGTTTGCTAGAGAGCTGTAGCCTTGGGGAAGGTGGAGGACCAGGGGCAAAAGCAGAAGCCGGGAGAATATTGAGAAGGTTATTGCATCATCTCTAGTTGGATCAAGAACCTGTGAGAAAGGATGGCAACTTGAAGCAGAGTATCCACTTCACAGCTTTCTCTGACCTCCAGATTTCCAGTGACCCTGAAGCACTGAGGAAATGACTAAGACACTTCACATACTGAAACATAACCCTTTGTTTACTCCTGTTTCCCTGACCAGAATCCTTAATTAAAAAAAAAAAAAATGAACAGCATTTTCACCTTTGTCTTCACTTATTATATACAAAAAACATGGACCAGTGAACCTGAAACGTTTAAGAATAATACAAGTAAATTTACTTAATGGAAAATAAACAGCACAGTGGAGTTGTATCATATTATTGTATAACACACAGATTCAGCTATCAGCACTTGGAAAAAATGAGAGAACTGTTTATTTACCACCTAACACTTTTCATTATTCCTAGCAGACTTGGCCTTCCCAGCTCCAGAAAAAGTTGCTTGAGCAGAAACACAAAGAGAAATCAGCAATGCTAACTTTAAGTTTTGACATTTACAGGAATCCTGGACTTTAGGGAGTAGTTGAAAGTCTTGCGCAGGGTAGATTTGAGTGGAAGCATTTTTTTTTAACTCACATACTAATTTTACAATGCAATCTTCACCTAAGTTGTGACTCTTCTTGCTATCCTTCTGGAAACCTCCATTATTCTACAGACCTAATGTTAGTTTATAACAGTGATCCGAGTTCCAGGGATTCTAGCAGTTAGATCCTGGCTTCATTTCAAGTTCTTCCAGATTCAAAAGCATACAGTTAATGCAATAGT
Source organism: Solenodon paradoxus (assembly GCA_004363575.1). Classification (NCBI taxonomy): domain Eukaryota; kingdom Metazoa; phylum Chordata; class Mammalia; order Eulipotyphla; family Solenodontidae; genus Solenodon; species Solenodon paradoxus. Next base: position 560,046 of record RJWH01000058.1, on the reverse strand, counting down.
GAAACAAACTTCCCCAAATACTATTCATTACATTATGAGACCCACTGAAACCAAGGTTTAGAAAGAGAATGAGATCCTCGCATAGAAAAATAGGAATCTTTATTCAAGGGACGGAATTGGGCATTTCTGACAGTTCTCCAAGTAAATCATCCTTAAAAAGTATTTATATAAATATAGCTGGTGTGATCAAAGTATCTCTCTAAATTTCACCAGGGAATCAGTAATCGGAGATATCATAACATAAAATAAAATAGCAAATTTAGAAATTTTAGTATGTTATAAATTGTGAAGCCAATCATGAAACAATATTCTGTTGCTCAAAAATAATTCTTAAAGGACACTTGGGAAGAAATCTTCTGTCAGTCTAAAGGCATGCTTTTTCCAGACTTTCAAGTTTCTCTATAATCTGTCCCCAAGCAACCTTAATGACACAGAAATGTCTTTTCCTCTCCTAAAATACACTCACTGTCGCTGACACAGTACAATCTGCAGTCTTGCTCCATCTGCCTGCATCTTAATCACCTGTCAATATGCACACACACACATGCACATATATATATATATATATACGTATACTGTATTTATATATTTAGAACTGCCTCAAGCTGACCACAAGCTAACCTAGGTGAATGACTGAGTTTCACAAGTGTGAGGAAAGGGGTCCTCTGGATTATTCATGTTTTTCAGTCTCTAGAATAGTGCTGTCCTGAAGAAATATAATGTAAACCACACATGTGAGTTTCAATCTTCAAGTAGCTACATTTTGAAAAAGTGAAAAAAGACAGTAAAATTAACTTTAATAATATGCTTTCTCTAGCCTAATATATATGAAAAATTTATATTTATATGCAATTAAACTAAGAAATCATGGAAGATGCTATACATTTTTTTGTACTAAGTCTCCATGAACCCATTGTGTATTTGACACCATGCACAGTTCAGTTCAGACCAGGCACATTAAGTGCTCAGATATCTCCTGTGGCTACTGTACAGAACAGCTAGGTTCTGGAATGATGTTCCTCCACAGTAATTTATATCTAGGTCATTGGACATGTGACTAAGTCACTAGTGATGATTTTTTTGTTTGTCTGAAAAGCAACTTCGCACATTCTGATCATTCTTGATAAAGAATTCTTGAGGAAGTGAAGCGTAACAGCTAGGACCATAGGCTCTGGAAGCAGACTGTGGATTTTTATTCCAGCTCCAGTCTTTCACTAGCTGAAGGGCCTGGAGCAGACACTTTTGTACTGTGGTTTTCTTTGAACCTCTTCAATGACATTATAGGACCTCCTCCTAGAGTTAGTATAAGGACTAGAAGAGCTCACAGTGTAAGCACATAGGACATTGCTTGGCATTTAGCAAGTGCTCAATGAATGTTGATGACAATGATTCACTAATACGGACAATGTACAAGACAGGGGACTGAAGTGCGCTGAGGTAGCCCACAAGGGTACAGACTATATGAAGTCCCAGGTCCAAGTAGTCCAATGACTGTGGAGCTGTCACACACTTGGGGTCCATGCCTGTTTCACTCTGTGGGCACCTGCTTGTCTCTCTGACCCTGTGCTGCCGATCAACCCCTCTGCTGACACTTTGTGACTCAGACAGGCTCACACTCACCCATGGCTGTGAGGAAGCTGAACAGAACAGTGAATTAAATACACAATCAAAGCAGAAGCTACAGAGTATGAAAAGCCAGTTCCAGATGGGTTTTGGCATATCCCACCCAATCACCAGTGCAGGAACGAATGAGCAGAGCAGTAGGTTAGAAAGAATATAGCCTGCTCTCATACACACTGTCAAAGCCTCAGTGGCTTCTCGATTCTACCAGTGACAATAGATCCATATGGAATGTCCTGGAAAACTAAGCAGGAGGTCAACTTTTCCAAAAGCCATTCCTGAAAATCAGTCAGCAGCTCTGGGAGCCCTAGTCACTTTTCTGTAGGCTCAAAGAATTAATAACATAAGCCATGTTCATGGGAATTTTACTACCTGGGAATGATTTAGAAAAAAAACAACAACACTCTGTCATTATCATTATCAAGATTCCCTTTGTCATTATCAAGGAGTTGGAGGACTCCAAAGAGTAATTTAAACATCACTGATATTAAGTGTCTCACCAATTTTAAAAACCAAAAACATGGGGGGCATGTCCTGGCGGCCTAGTAGATGAGATCACAGGATGTGGTCTGCAAGCATCCCAGGGACCCGGGTCTGGGACCCAGACCAGGGGGAGCAACCAGGATGAACAATTAAATAAAAATAATTTAAAACAATACTTTTTCCTCCTCTCACTTCCTGCCTGCTTGCCTGCTCACCTTCATTCCTGCCTGCCCATGAAAACATGAGGAGGGTCCTGATGTAAGGATTCACAAAATCTCCAATTCCCACTTCATTCTTTCCTCTTATGGTGTTTGTGTCCAAATGAAAAAGACTTCAGAACATTGCAAAGGTGGAAGCAAAGCTATTTATCCAGGACATCTGCACATGGATGCTTCTTCCCCACCCCTAGATGATAATGTGGCTTTGCTATATATGGGTCAGGAGTCAAATGTTCCTTTATTTTCCTTTAGATTGGCATGAGCTGATTATCAGGATCAGGCCTTTCAGAATGTGACATAAGCCCCAGGCACAGAAGGCAGGGACATAATAAGAATGGAGCTTTCCAAAAGATTTGGAAGGTCTCAAATAAACAGTGTCTCTCACAGCTGCTCAATGCAATGAAGGATTCTGGGTGCCAAGTGAAGCAGTATGGGGAAGTATTACATCTGTTCCTTCCCTATGTGGCTTCCATGTTTCTGATAATACTTTTTTCCCTGGGTAATGAACTCAGAAATCAAATGGAGTGTGTTTTTATGGTCTTCTCCTGCTAATCCATAGCCCACTTGGAAAACTAGGGTATCAACTTAGGGTACATCTTTTTAGACTGTGTGCAAGCTGGTTCCCGAGAGGAATCAGTCATCACAGGCACTAGGGTCCCCTGCGTAGGCACCCTTAACACTAAGAAGCCTCTTAATGATGTCTATAAAGGACAGAAACAAAATGGGCAACAGCTACACAAAAGGAGTTGTTTGTGCAAGTTGATAAAAGCAAACCACTCTACTTTGAGTTGTTATAAATCAAGGAGCTAATTAAAGTGAAACAGAAGACTGACTTCATATATGCAAGCTAAGAGAGTAGGTGGGTACAGGGTAAAGGAAGTCAAATTCCAAACTCAAGAATTTAATGGCAGAATGAGTCTTTATCTGGTGGGGTGGTATTATGTTCTTCAAACAGTTTATTTCAGTCAAAAAAAAAAAGAATCCAGCCTGTATCTATTCCTTAGCTAATCTCCTACCCAAATACACCCCTTAATCTAGACACACAAATGGTTTATTTATTAAAAATAATATGAATTCTCTCATATATTTGGTCAGATTTTTCCTTTGCAATAGTCTATGTCATTGGAAAAATCAAATCAAGTTTTCAAATTAGCTGCAAGTCTTCATGTGACCATATTGGTCTTGGTCGATCAATTTTTTTAACTTTTTATTAAATTAAAACATATATTCAAACAAGTATACAAGTCAAAAGTCAATGGCTCAGGTGATTTTCAGAGAAATTATCCTTATATATTCACCACCCAGACCAAGAAATAAAATAATACTAGTACACCCAGCAGCCTCTCTTTTGCCACTAACACCATTCTTCTTCAAAGATAATAGCTTTTGACACTATAGATTAGTCCAGTCAGCTTTAAATCTTATGTAAAAGGAAAACTATGCTTTTTCTGTGCCTGACTTACTTTACTCAATAAACTTTTTGAGATTTATCTATGCTGTTGTATAATTCATTCATTTGTACTGCTGCATTACATTCAATTTTGTGAATAGAACAGCATTTATTTATTTCTATTTTTCATGACCATTTGGGTTGCCTCCAATCCAGGACTATTTTACAGATTGTATTTATCAACATTTTAATCTATACATTATGATGTGCATATGTATGCAGTTCTGTTGGCATATGCCTAAGAGAGAATTTGTTGGATGAAAGGGTATACATATAATCAGCTTTAGTAGATATTGTAAGAGCATTCTTCTAAATATTGTACCAATCCCAATGTATGGGAGTTTCAAAGAATCCTATCTTGTTCATTACTTGATTTTGTTAGTCTTTTTTGAGATAGCTATACAAGTGAGTATAAAATGGTTTTATATTCTGTTTTAATTAACACATTTTTCATGACAATGTAGTTGAGTACCATTTCATGTGTTCATTGGCCATTCGGATATACTTATTTGTAAGATTTGTCTCTTACCCTATTAAAAATAATACTGATTATTTTCTGATTGATTTGTCAGCTTTTTATCCAGTCTAGATCATAAGTCCTTGCAGCTTATATATATATATATATATATATATATATATATATATCTGTATGTGTCTATATGTGTATATATACATACCTACATATATATATGCAAATATCTGCCCTCACTCTGGAACTTACTTCTTACTCTGTTCACTGTTGATGTTGTCCTTTGATGAACTTAATTATAATAGCATTTTAGTTTCTCGAGCTTTTCTTTTAAGGTTAGAACTTGTTGTGCCCTGTATGAGAAGTTTTGCCCATGAAGTCATTCATTTCCACTTTCTTATGGATGCTTTAGATCAACATTTCACTTGGAGTTGGTTTATGTGGATAGTGTGAGGCAGAAGTCAATATTATTTTTTTTACAAAGGTAGCTACTTGATCAAGAACCACATACTGAAAAGAATATGCCTTCCTCTTGGTTATACAGAATCACCCTTAACATAAATCAAGTGTTCACATAGATGTGGGACAGTTTCTAGACTCTCTGTTCCGTTGCTCTATTTGTCTAACACTGCCAACATCTTACTGCTTTCTTTAAGTGTTCAGAAGAATTCACCTGTGAATTCAAATGGTTAGGAATTTTCTTTGAAAGGAAATTTAACTTAAAAATTCAGCTTCTTTGATTGATTTTCCATATTTTTCTGACAGTTTTTCTTGTTAAATCTATTTTTACCACTTGCCAAACAACTCAAAGTTTTTAAAACCCTCTATTTATCCTTTCTGACTTTTATTGCTATTTTTATCATTTAAAATTTGTAAGGTATATTATTGATAATATCATATATTGTCATTGTTATATCTTAAAATAAAATAAAGATATTGTCTGACCATTCTGGAGGTCATAAGTCCAAAATGGACCTTATTGGGCTAAATTCATTGTTCTAGGAAGGATGGTTCCTTCTGGAGGTTCTAGGAGAGAATGTTTCTTTGTCTTTTTTTTAAAGACAAGGTACAGGCAGGAATTGAGAAGAGAAAGAAGCATTTTATTTAGTTATTTGCACTGGTTGTTTCCCAACTCTGATCCCAGGTCTTGAACCTGGGACCTAGGGATTTATGTGGACTACTCCCAGATGGACTAGACCACTTGGCCATCAGATGCGCCCCCAATTCCTTGTCTTTTCCAGCTTCACCTGCATTCTTTGATTTGTGACCACTTTCTCCATTTTAAAGCATAGAGTAGCTTCTAATCTCTCTATATATTGTCATTTTTAGCACTTTCTATCACTGCACCTCCTTTCTTATACTTCATCTAGAATCATCTCTTTTCTACCCGAAGAACCTCCTTTAGAATTTCTTTTAAAGAAAACCTGCCAGGAATGAATTTTCTCATTTATTATCTGCAAACAGTTGTCCATCTTTTAAGGAACATTTTAACCAATTAAAAAATTCTAGCAGAGAGAGCACTCATTTTAGTATTTTGAAGAGGTTGTCTTCTGACTGCCATTATTGTTCTTCAGAGATCACTTTTAAGTCTTATAGGAAGCTTCTAGGAAGGTAATACATCTCTTTCTCGGGTTCCTTTTCAGGATTTCTTTCTGTGTCTGTGCTTGCTTTTCCACAATTTACTAAGCTGTATCTTTGTATTTATCCTGTTTGCCCTTCGTGGAAATGCTTCCTTAGTGACTTTATGTCTTTTTTCCGTTTTTTGAAATATTCAGTGAGTGTATCTTTAACCATTACTTTTTTCTCCATCCTTTCTCTCTAGTCCTCTGATGCCAATTTAATGTAATTAGATCTTTCACAATGTTGCTTATGTCTTTTAATCTCTTCTCTGGAGTTTTCATCTTTTGTCCCCACTCTAAATTTCCTACTCATCTATCTCCTAGATAACAATGTTTTCTTCAGTTGTGCCTTATATTCATATATACATCTACCATGTTGCTACTTTTAGATACCTGCTCGTATAAACTTGTCAATATTTTTAACTAACTCTAGACCCTAATTATAACAACCTAAAAACAAATCATTTAAGTTTCTGAACAATCTTGTCTCCTCCATGGAAACAGTAATTTTCCTTGCAGTTGGAACTCAGACCTGTAGCAGACCATCAGAGTCCATTCTGAAACTGGACTAATCCAAAGTGTTCCAATCTTTGTGGGTATTGGTCTATTTTTGTTAAGTCTTCAAATTCTTAAGTTATAGTTAATGTTTCTAATTCTTCCAAGTGACAAATAAAAGCCTGAAGTATTTGTTAAGCTCATTCCTCTTAGACTAGATCCTACTTTTTGTCTCCCCATCTCCATGATAAAACTCTGCTCACATTCCCAAGCTTGTTGGTAGCACTTCCCACTGGGTCTCTTGAAACATATCTTGAGAGGAAGCTAAAAGCTGTATTTTGGTCTGATGTCTTCTTTGCTTTCCTTCTCTTCTCAGCATCTTGGTCCTTCAAAGCCTCTTTTCTCCAGTTGTCTTCAGATCAATCATTTTTATGCTTTGTGTAATTTTTCCAGTTGTTCCTAGTGGTAAGGTCACTAATACAAATCTGAGAATCATACACAGAAACATGCCATCTATTTTAAACATCTTTCTAATATAGCACCTTTAATTTTCCATCATAATTATTACAATTATTTTTAACCTGCTTGCTAATATTTCTCACTAGCTGGTGGACCCCTAAAAGGAAGGAAATTTCATATATATTTAGTGTTCCTGTAGTAGCACAGTATTTAATACATAACATATATTTAACACACTTTGGCTAACCTGAGCTGAATTGAACTGGAGACAAAAATCATCAAGGGACAATCTTTTCAGGATTTTTTTAGCATTATTGAGGATAAATGTATTTTTTTCTTATAAAATTATATATTTGCTAATAGACTTCAGTCTTTTCTTTGACTTGTTTTTAATGTACTTTCCCATTAAATATTCTCATTCACTGCTATGAAATCTTTGTGTGTATTTCTTTCTCTCTCCAGCTCCTTCTTTTCAACACTGAACATGAAGCACATTTATAATAAAACATTTAATGTAGTCAAAATAGCTAGAACCTAATAGAAGAATTCATACATAGGTAAACTCAGTCATAAAGTAGGTATTCTTAATGTTACTTTTCAATTTAAATGTAAAAGTCATAGAGATACAGAGGTCCTTCCATTTGGCTATGGAATCTCATTTTCTTAAAAACAACATTGATTCAAAAATAATAGGAGTTAGACCTCACATCTCAACAAGGAGTTGGATATCTTCTGTCTGGTCATCATTTTATCTCCAACACTTATCATAGTTCCTACTATATAGACATACTCAATAAAGTTATGTGATAATCAATGAAAGATCAGATATTTAATTAAACCCAATAATTCAATGATTTTCCACTCTTGCCAAGCTACTTCTTTAGTAGGGTTATGGTATATCCTGCTTCCACTGAGATTGCTCCAGTTCAGTAATGTTGTTCAGGTTTCATGCCTGGTTTGAAATTCTGTCCTGGTTTAAGTCACAGTTTGCTAAAATTCATTTATACCACCTAAAATGTAAGATTTTCTCATAAACATTAATATCAGAACTTTGGTGGTTATCAGATAGCAAATTTAATGTAGCTAAGATAAAAATCTACCTCTCAAACTAGGATGTTCTGACTTTTGAGTTACACTTGATGAGATGGTATCAATACAGTAAAGGTGCTTTCCCATGCATGCAAGCTTTGCTGTCAGTCAGTAGCAGTATTCAATCTGTTTAGATAGGTCAGTGGTCATAGCTTATGCCCATGGGAATCAGCTTTCTCATATTTATGAACTTGACTTGAGCAAAGATTTTTATATTTGTATTTTTTCAATTCTAATTTACTCTATTAATGCCAAAAAGAGGATGGACAGTTACCAAAGAACTTGAACAAGATTACCCTTTGAAAAACTATTTTGCATGAGCAGGGTGAAATGTGACCAATGTCCTGAGGAGTTCACCAGAGCACATGGTGGTTAATCAGATGTTAAAATCTATTTGCAATCTCAAAGACACAAGCAAGAACAGCCTCAGTTACTACATTGTCCTGATTACTTTTTTTTAAAGGTAAAAAACAACTCGGTTGGAACCTCTCATTGCAACTAACTTTTTATAGTTTCTCGTGACCAAGAAGCCATGTTCATTTTTTATAGTTTCTGGTGACCCAAACTTGAAGACATCTGTTTGTCAGTGGGGCTCAAAATTTCATCTAGCACAAACAAAACATGAAGCCATGATTTTGTAAGCAATCATATCAAAGACCAAATCTGAACTTGCTGAAGAGGTCACAGAGGCAAACTTTGTGACAATTTCTATGGGTCCTTCAAATAGTAAAAATGCATTGAATCCTGGGCAAGGGATACTAGTCAAATTTTTGAATATGCACACAATTATCTGGGAGACCTTGACTGATGCTTTAGTCTCAATTGCTGACAAACATAAATTGAAGGAAAAGTTTCTGAATTTTTTGGAGACAATTGTAACACAAATTTGGGTGGTATAAAACAAAAGGCAAGAATAACAACTTCAGTCAAATAAAACACAAACTAGGAAAGGATCTTGCTGGCACTGGCTGCCATGCACGCATTATGTACAGCTGTCTCCAAATAGCTTGGATGTGTCACCTATTTATGTTGAAACACTTACAGTGAACATTTTCAAATATTTTCATATGTACATGGTCTGTGAAACACAACTAAAGGAATCTTGTGACTTTTCCAGAGTGGAATTTAAAAAAAAAACTATTACAACATGGTAATACCAGATTTTTTTCAATGCTACACTCCATGGAAAGAATTCTTTATATTTTTGATGGCAGAAAAACCCTACATTTGTTATCAAGAACACTGCCATGGGAATGATTACAGCAAAATACATTTGTGGTTTGTATATGAACAACTCAGTCTTTCCAACAAAGTGATTTTGGTCTTGGAGAAGGACAATGCCAGCACAGAAGCTATCAAAACTAGAAATGTAAACCTTTACTATAAGTATTGAATAATAAAAAAGTGTGAATTTATACCTCAAGCTGCAAAGGCCTTACTTTGCTGAGAAAACTTTTTTTTTTTCAAAATGGTGAAAACATTGAAAAAGAAAAGGAAGAATTTAAAAGTTTTCTGAAAGATGCCTTTACACCTAGACCTGTGGAAATAAAGGTTTAGACAGGCAGAAGATTCTGTGTGGTTAAATTCCGGAGATGTATTTTGGTCAAATGTTGAGCAATCCACAGTTAAGATAACCGAAAGGTTGGCAAGCAAATAATAAATACTGATAAATTATTTGATAAGGTTATTAGTGCAAAAAATGGTTTGGGCTTCTAAGGAAGAAATTTAGGCAACACGAAACTTTTAAGAATGAAGAAAAGTGACAAGACCTTTTGGTTCATTGTGAAGAAAGACTCTTATTTGTAAAACAAAAAATCTTATTGCTGTTGTAGAACACATACTTTGTCTTCTTGCTACTCTATACTAGTTGAACTAGTGCTTTCTATAATAAATAATATGTGGTCAAAAGAGGGGAAATATATTGGAAGCTACAGTCAGGGATCTTCCGATGGCTAAAACAAATTTCCCACTAAAGCTGATCAGAATTTTATGACAAAATTAAAAAGAACAAACAATTTCTCAGAAATGTCATTTCAAATGAAAAATATGGAAGTACTGGTGAGTGAAGAATATATTACCTGCCAGTAAAAACATGCTTAATTTATTTGTAACTGTCACTGTTCTACTTCATAATATTTTACATTTTCATGTTAGGAAGAAAAGCAGAGTGGCTTTGTATATCGTTTTCTGTTCCCTGTCTTTCTGTCTCGTAATGCTTACTAAAGTTCCTCTCAATTCTAGGTGATAAAGACAAAGTGTATACCTTGCCAGCTCACATGTGTCACCTCAGCACTTGCCAAGAACGGCCACCATGTAAGAAGAAAACATGGAAGTATGGTCCTAAGTTTACAATGAAATATCCCCCATATTCCCTAGATGGTGAGAAGACTAAAATGGCTGTGTCCAAATCCCATAGCCATGGTTTCTCAGAGGTTGTGTGATACTCAGGGGTGAAACCTGGTTTTTGCTGATGTGAGGTGGGAGAGCCACTCACTCAACAAATTAACTCCACAGTGCCCAATTGGTACAGATTTTCCCAGAGTGTTACATTCCCCCACCCCACCACACATACACACACACACGCACACACACCCCTTATGCTACATCTGTAAAGTACAAGTGGTCCCGATTCCAACTCTAAAAACTATGGTAAGTCTATCTCTAAGGCCATTGAAGCATCAAACTTCACCTCCCTCTCACAGGCAAAATTGACACCACTCTTGGTAACAAAACCTCAATACGTTTATCCTAAAAAATGCCGTAGTTTCCTATACATTGGCATGTGATTTAAATGAACTCATCAAACTGAAATTAATTAAGGGCAGGGAATTTATCTTTTGGATGGCTGAGTCTTTGGACTAAGTTGCATGATGAACCTTTGTATTGTTTCCTTAACAGATCACAACCCAAATAACCATTTTGTTTTAATGACTGTATGAAATATAAGGAAAAACACCTATCCCATGAAAGGGTCCATACTAACAGTAGCAAATGATGAGATCAACTGAATGTTCCACAAAGATTACAAGACAAAACTCTGATTTTTCGTGAGAGGACTTGCTGGGAACCAGAAATCGGAGAGGTGCAAAAGCCAACCACCCATTTTAAACTCTAGAAAAAACACAAGGATGGCCCAGTCAACACCCTGGAAGGATGAGTACAGGATGAGTATATTTGCAGAACATTTTTTTTTTTTTATATGAAAACATCCTTCAAGAGCAGTGGCAGGAGCTTCATTTTCAGTATCTTGGTAATCTTATGTTTTGGGGATTTGGTTCTGTTTTTCTTTATCTTCAGCATTCAGGTATTTCGACCACAATATCCTCCTAGCTCCTGACATTTTTAGGACAGTACATGTGAGTTGTTGGAGTTGGGGTAACATAATTCCACAAGGACTGGGAGAACCACAGCAGTTCTAAATGAAACGATAGCAAGTTCCTGGTGACCAAGAAAAGAGATGCATCAGCAGCAAACTGATATCTGCATGGGAGGATTCTCACTGGCGCGTATCAAAATAAGAAGGAAATGTGGTATAAACATGTGATTTATATTCCTTTAAGGTCTCTAGATTCTCAGTCAGAGCAAGGAACTTGAAATAAGAGAGGCCTGCAGCCATGCATTTTACAGGGAAGACTGGTTTATATTGTAGGGAATTAATCTTTACTGTATTATCTGATTTACTGTCACTACCAAATACTGTCAAGGATGCAATGAAACAGCAACATTTGCACACTGCCAGTAGGGATGTAAATTTGTACACCACATTGGAAAGCAATATGGCAATACCTGCTAACGTTAAAAATACACCCACCTTAAGATACAGCAAGAAATGGTGCACAGGGGCATATGTCCTGGATAAACTCTGGCACAGATATGATTATGAGAACATACACAGCTGTTTAATACAGGCTTCACTGCAATACTGAGCACTGGAAACAACATAGATATCTAGAAACAGCAGCATACACTTGCTACCAGGTAAGTGAAACAAAGTAAACTCTACAATGGAACACTAAATAGCACCTCATAGGAGTAAATTAAATCAACATGAATCAATGTAGATAAATATGAAAAATGATATGCTGAACAAAAATGTAAGTTGTACAAAGATATGTACAATGCCATACCAAGTATACAAATTTTAAGCACTGATAGTAAATTATTGCTTAAAGATATAAGCACCTATTTGAAATGTTTAAAACATGGGCTAGAAAGCAACACAGGAACACAAGGAGAGTTGTCTCGTGTGGTACCCCAAGTCCTTCACAAGACCTATCGATCTGGGCTGGCATAATAATAAAATGTTATTTGCTCCAATTTCCCTAGGGGTAGCTCAAGGCTTCTCTATTCATCCTATCACCAAGCTTTGAAATTGCTCTAGGGCAAAATTAACTCATCAATGATCCAATGAAGCTACTCCAGGTGGGTCAAAACTTTTAGAGGGACAGAGATTTAATAAATGGACATAAATGGAACCAGTTGCCCTCCTGAAGCTCTACAAATGGCTCTTGTCTGGATCTCTCTTCTGTTCACTCTTTTCTATATGATGGACTATCAGGAAAATATCTTGGGTCTTTCCTTGGGACTCATCCTTTTTTATGAGATGTCTCCTACCCCCAATATTTAGAAGGCCAAGTTGGCGAGATGGTAAGTGATGCAGGGACAGCATGCCTTGGAATCTATAAGGCAGTATGTGGATGTATGAGTAGAAAACTAACTGGCAGAACTTGGGACATCTAAGATTAAGGACCCCAAAGACCAGGGATCTCACCTAGCAACCTGCGCCTAGGACACACCCCTAGATACTGGTGCCATTTTACTCCAGGTAACTGGGATACAGCCAAAGTCCCTAACCCTCATATGTACACAGAATCCACTTTGCCTGTGTGAGAGGCAGGCAGGCAGCACAAGTCTCTCTCTCTCTCTTTCTCTCTCTCTCTGTCTCTCTCTCTCTGTCTCTGTCTGTCTGTCTGTCTGTCTGTCTGTCTGTCTGTCTGTCTCTCTCTCTCTCTCTCTCTCTCTCTCTCTCTCTCTCTCTCTCATTCACACACACACACACACACACACACACACACGCACATGTGTGCATTCTCTTGATGTAACCTTTCCAGTTCCACAGGGCACCTCAACTAGTATTTGTGCTTTTAATAAACTTGCTGTGTGTTCCTGGCCAAAGGACACTCTCCACAAATTCTTTCTGGACAAACCCAGTGTCTCAGCTCCCTGCCCCCACATCAGTAAGGTGTAAGGAAAAGAATGCCTCTCAGTTCTGCTTCCCATCTAAGTCAGTTCACAGGTCAAGAAGACCAGACAGAACCTCCGCACGGCACATGGTCTGACACAGTCTATGCGGTAACTGCTTCTTCTGCCCTTACTGCCACCCACACTTACCACCCTGCACTGCATGCTCGCTGTGAAGACCACTCACTGCTGCTGCCTTCTTGCCCAGACCACACTGCAGACCGAAACAGTCTGCACTGTCCTCAAACAGAGGGAGCCCTGCTTCTCTTTGCAAATGGGAATGCTTTCTTGGATACATTAACCAAGACACTGAATTTAAGGTGAGACAAGAAGGATGACTTTCATCCTGATTCGAGTAAAACATTTCAGGGTGACGTGGAAGACATGAAAGTCTTGGTCTGCGCAGCATTAACAAGTCACTTTGCCTCCCCAACCTGCTTTCCTCTGCTCGCCAATAAATACTAGGCAGTTTTTACCCTGGGAGCCAATTAAAGAATTCTCATCCACCGTACCCACTGCTAATTGATCAGCCCTGAAACCACAACTTTCTTTGCCCCAGCCACAGAAACACTCACTACGAGGTTAAAAAAAGAAAAGAAAATGCTGTTTCCCACCAAAATTGCCAAGACACATGTCCCAGGCCTAAAGGGTGCTGGTTTCCTTTATGAGCACAAATGATTCATTTGAAGAGATTCATTTGAAGAGATAGCTGAAGTAATGATTTCCCTTTCTTTGAGATACTGAGACTCTCTCCTGAGCTCTGAATTCCAATGTGCAGGAGTTCGGTACATTCCAGGACTTCAGGAAGTTCTCCCATTGTTTGCAGAAAATTCAGTCAGTGCCTACCAAGGCATTAGAGGTCCTTAAACATCAAACATCAACCTCCTTCTGTACATGAATAGATTTGAATGAGACTTTAACTACATCAGACCTCTTGCTTTATTTTAACCTCAAGTCAGCAGTTTAATTTGAGAGGCCCACAAGGGCCCTGACCTCCCTTCACTCCTGAGTCAGTCCTGACAGCAACAAGAGGCCCAACAGCCACCTCTGCCCCAGTTTCTGGTAGAAGTGTAGGATTAGGGCTGCAAACCCAGGGGGGCACTTATGAGCCATGGACTCCCATGTGGCCACTATATGACAGTCATTTCTTCTCATGCAGACCTGCTGCAGGTCTGTCTTCTCTTGAATATACCACCTTGTGCTCCATCCCTTTAAAATACCCAAGCCAACCGCAAACCTGATTCTGCTCAGATGGGACCTTCCTTGCTTTCAGTTCCAAGCTTTCTCCAGTGCTATGGACTGAATGTATGGGGCCTCCCTGCCCCCAAATTCAAATGTTGATGCCTTAATACCTGCTCTGATGGAATTAGGAGGTGTAGCCTCTGGAAAGCAATTCGGTCATGGGATGGGAGGGGGGGTAGTGGTCTTCAGGAAAAAATTAGTGCACTTATTAAAAGAGACACAAGAGCTTTGATCTCGCTCTACAAGGTGAGGATGCAATTAGACAGCCATTTACCCACCAGAAACACGGTCCTCACCTGAGATCAAATTTGCAGACCAATTGACCTCAGATTTCCCAGTCTCCAGAAGAGTGGGAAATATCTGTTGTTTAAGGCATCCAATCTATGGCATGAATTATGGGTTATGAGCCAATAAAGATATCTGGGAATCTGAATTTTTATCTCACAATCCAGTTGGATCTCTTGGAATCACAACAACGCTACCTGAATCCTACAACCTCCAACTACCCCCTATGACATGATGGTGGATGATACCACCTGGCACCAGCAGAGGCCAGTGCTTACATGGCCTGGCTGCCCTATAAAATGAAACAAAAGCAAAACAAAAACACCAGTCTCTCAGCACAATCAGGTCCACCAATCTCCATGAAACAGTCAATCCAAGAGCAAGTCCCACCCACCCAGGTTTGATCAAGCACCACCCCCTACCAGGCTGGGATCTTTGTCACTGCCAATCCCAGCAAGGCTACTACACAGGTCTGCTAATTTATGACAGGCAATTTAGATTTCAGGTCACAGGATTTAACCTGCAGTAAATCCAAATTTGCATAAGGATAATGGGCATTCTACTGCACTTTATGCTGGTGAGTTCTAATGTGGTAATTAACCACTGAGCACATTTACTGAGAAGCCGTTCATTAGAGAAAAGCCTGGCAACTAGCAGTGTTATCAGAGTCCACAATTTTTAAATCTATTTCAGAAATACTTTTTCTTTTTCCCCTCTAGGGATTAAAAGCTAGCAAAAATCACAGTGCAGTCATTATCAAAACTGACAGTGTGATAAACCCTCAGAGGTGAGAACTGGTTTTGTGGATCTCACTTTTTTTTTTTTTCAATATAAGCTTCATCTTACCCATAAATTTGCTTCATAAAATAACTGCTACGGTAGAAGCATTTTCCATTTCTTTGGGTTGTCCATCTTAAATCAAGATTGGTTCACTCATTCACACAGAAAGCATGTTCTCATGAATCAGTACTATTACAAGGGAAAAAGGATCCCAGTGGATGAGGCCATTCCCACTGGCAGTGCTTCCAATGCTTAGTTTTCACTCCCATCCTTCAACCCTGCCTTGAACCTTGAGGTTTTCATCATTAGCACCATTATTTGCAGACCATGCACAAAGCACATGGTCTGGTCTACCTCAGTTACAGTGAAACGATGACCAAATACAATCCATTCAGTATTGATGGTGTATCTCATGTATGGTAGCATGGTGCCCTGGTCTGTGGACGCTACAAAGATAGATACAGGGGGTCTGTTCTCAAGGAGCAAACCCTATTATGATGACTCCAATCACCCCTTGGTTCATCATATGCACTTGTTCTTCTGTTAAGACTCATCAGATGAATTCTCTCCAGAGAAGAACACTTAAGGGGCAGAGCTACAGAATCAAATGCTCCCCGTATTCTAGTATACACTAGACATCCCCTTCTGGAAAGTCTGGTTGTACACTTTATTTGTACCACTGATTCTAACATGTGATAATAGCATTTTGTTATACTTTTTCATGATTCTTAAAATGCATTGTGTTGGTAGACCTTTTCTCATCAACCACATTCACTGTTTTTGAAACCTTTGCAACACAAACACACACAACAGATAAGAGGTCAAGCTATTTGAGAGCAAAAACTCCTATCATATCACTGTTAATAAAAATGCAGGCATCGCACGATTAACTGAGTTGAACTGAACTCAACAAATTGACTTTGCCTTCTAGATACTTTCTGATGTCTGAAAGTTTCAAATCCGGGAGGTTTGGGTGCCATTTGCTAAACATGTAAAAATATCATGAAGGTTTTACTTTTCTCCAACTATGGTTTTCAAAAATTTGTGTAGTAGAGATACTGAGACCCCTCAATCCCACACCTATCTTTAATAACCTTTTTTTAAGTAAAATCTAATCATACAGCTAATTAATTAGTGGGAAGAAGAATATAAATTTATAAAATGACTTACTGAGATTCATTTAAAAAAATCAAAAACACTCAAAACAAGCCTACAAAGTATCTTAGTAAGATTCTATTAGTACTTAAATGAATACATGAGAAAAGTTTGCATTCTATATATATAGAGAGAGAGATATACATCATAATGATGTAAAATTAAACATATAAATAAATATTACTTTTTTTAAAAAAAGAAATGTGTCAAATTATTCTTTGCAATTTTGCTTCAACTTTTCTGTTTTTTATATATTTAGCTTCTCCCCTTTTACTGGCTTTTTGATCTCTGAATTTCAAAATGATTAAGTCTCTCTGACTCAAAAGCAAAACAGTCATGCACCAATCTCTGAATTTTCAGGTAAAATAGAACTTTCCACTCTCAACTTCCTGGTCTTCTTCTTGGCACCAAATTGCTAACTTCACCACCCACCTGGGAACTTCCTACTGTTTTAGATGCCACGATGCCCCTTTCTCTCATGAACCTACCTCTCTGACTTTTCCTTTTAAATGTCCACTACTCTTACTAAATATTACTGATTTTTTGTAATCCATTGCTCTTCATTCTTCTTTTCATATTTGCTTACCTTATCTCATGAATCCCAATAACATTTCCATATTCCTTTATGCCGTTTCCAGGTGCAGCCCCAGCTACCTGACCTTGACCCTGATCTCCAGGGAACACACAAACCTCCAACACAACACATTCAAAACTAAGCGTAGCATTTCCCCCATTAACTCTGCTCCTCCTCCAATATCTTATATTCCATTAACGTCACTCAAACCTGAAACCTGTGACCTCTTTCTGCCCTTCCCTCTAACATCCCATCTGGTTGACAGGTCTCCCTAATTGCTTCATCCAGGCTCTTCATGGTCCTAGTTTCACCCACCTACAGAATGAAGCCCCACCCTGTTCTGCTTACACACCTCTCCACCTGATCTGCCATCACCCCAGTCATATTGCGCTCTGTTTCTATGAAAGCAGTTTGCACTCATGACAAACTTAAAACTCCTCGACATAGCAGGCATTCACAAAATGGTAGCAGCTACTATTAGTCACATTACCCTCCACTGTGAGCACTACTACTTCCTTTGTTCTGGTTAGTTTCCTCACACCGTGCCAGTCACATTTTATGTCTTTGTGGATGCTATTCCTTTTGTTTTTTTTAAAAAAAGTCTTTTTTTTAAGAGTTATTTGTTCTTTTTTTCTTCAGAAAATCACCGCTATCTATTATTATAGGTCAAGGCCCATATTTAAGTGTAAACCAGTGAAAGTTTGGATCATGTAGCTTAGTATATTGTTATGTTGTAATTACTTGGTTTTGCTTGTCATTTCAACTACAGCAGGGGTCAGCAAATAACGACCCTGAGACCCTACCCAATCCAGTTCCTGCTTACCTAAATAAAGTTTTATGTGAACAGAGACACCTATTCATTCACAGACTATCTACAACTGCTTTTCTACTACAAAGGCAAAAAGTTTAGTAGTTATAACAGATACCCACAAAACTGTATCATTAGTGTACTTTTTTTTCTTTAAGAGGGGCTGCGAATTACATATTTGCTTTCTTAATTGAATATAGAATTTTTCAGATTTTCTATTGGTGTCAGTTTTCATTATTTTAGGATTTTTTAAACTTGATGTATAATTAACATTAAATATCATATTAGCTTCAGATGTACAACATAATTATTTGATATTCTACATGTTGTGAAATCATCGCCACAATAAGTCTAGTTAAGATATGTCACCTTACATAAGTTGTAATATTTTTTCTTATAATGAGAACTTTTAAGATTTACTCTCTTAGCACCTAACAACTGTGCAACACAGTATTACAAACTATAGTGATTTTGCTGTATATTATATCCCCAGGACTTATTTACAAGTAGAGGTTTATACCTTTGAGCCTGTTCACTCATTATGCACAGCTCCCACTCACTCTGTTGTCAGCCATCAATCTCTTCCCTGCATCTATGAGCTTGCTTTGTTTCTTGATTTTTGTTTTTAAGATTTCACATTTAAGTGAGCTCATCTAGTATTTGTCTTTCTTTGTCTGACTTATTTTACTAGCATAATACCTGCAAGTTTCACCCATGTTGTCCCAAATGTCAATATATTTCACTCTTTTTATGGCTGAATAATCTTCCCATTATATATATATATATATGTATATATATATATATATACAGAGAGAGAGAGAGAGAGAGAGAGAGAGAGAGAGAGAGAGAGAGAGAGAGAGAGAGAGAGAGAGAGGGAGAGATGATAGATAGAGATAGAGATCATATTTTCTTTACCATTCATCTATCAATGGACACAGATTGTTTTCACATTTTGACTGTTGTGTATAATGCTGCCATGGACATGGAGCTGCATATCACTCAGTATTTTCAATCCTTTTAATACATGCTCAGATGTGAAACTGCTATATCATATGGTAGTTTGAGTCTTAAATCTTTAAAGAGCCCTTACAGCGTTTTCTACAGTGGCTAAAACAAATTACATTACTATCAACAGTACAAAAGGTTCTGTTTGCTCAAGATCTTCTTCAACACTTGTTATTTCTGATCATTTAAAAAACAGCCATGATAACAGTGTGAGGTGATCTCTCTTTGTGGTTTTTACCTTGATGATTAGTGATGTTAGAGAATCTTTCCATGTCTCTTGGTCATCTGTATGTCTTCTTCAGAAAAATGTCTATTCAAAGCTTCCATTTTTATCTTACTTTTCAAGTTATTTCTGAAACTACTGTTAAAAAACAAATTTTATTTGCCATTGAATTGTGTGATTTCTTTATATTTTGGATATTAGCACATTTTCAGATACATGATGTGGAAATACTTTCTCCCACTCACAACATTCATTACTTCTGCTGCTATGCAGGAGCTTCTTTTTAGGTTGATGCAGTCCCAATTGTTTTTTATTGTTATTGTTGTTGTTGCTGCTGCTGCTGCTGCTGCTCTTACACTTGATGTCAGGTCCATATACTTTCATCAGCATGAACATCAAGTCACTGAACACCTGTTCTTTCCTTTAGGACTTTCATGGCTTCAGGTCTTACATTCAAGTCTTTAATACATTTTGAGTTACTTTTTTTTTTGTTATTGAGAGTTTTTCTCCTAAACATATGTTATATTTTGTCAATATTTTGGCATCTGTTGAGACACTCATATGATTTTTGTCCTTCGTTTTGTTAATGTGGTATCTCTCACTGATTGATTTATGAATCTTGAATCATCACTGTATTTCTGCCTGGAATAAATACCACTTAATCATGGTATATTATCCTTTCAATGTTTTGTTTAATTTGGTTTGCTAATATTTTGTTGTGAATTTTTGCATTCATGTTCATCAAGGATACTGATCTATAATTTTCATTTCTTGTGGCTTCCTAGTATGGGTTTGGTATCAGAGTAATGTTGAACTTACAAAATGAGTTTAGAAGTCTTTCCTCCTCTTCTATCTTTTATTTTAAGTTTGAGAATACTTGATATTATCTTCTTTGAATGCTTAGAATGCTTTACCAGTGAATCCACCTGGTCTTGGACTTCGTTTGCTGGGAAGTTTTTGACTAATGATTCAATCTCCTTATTAGTAATCAATCTTTCAGATTTTCTACTTCATGATTCAGCCCTGGTAGGTTTTATGTGTCTAGAAAGCCATCCATTTCTTCTCGGTTATCAGAATTTTTGATTAATAATTGCATTTACTAATCTCTTACAATCCTTAATATTTGTGTTATCAGTTTGTAATATCCCCCATTTAATTTTAAATTTAATTTACTTGAAACCTTTCTCTTTTCATTGTTAGTGAGTCTATAAAAGATTTATAAAATTTTCTTATCTTTTCAAAGAACCAGCTCTTTCACTGATACTTTCTACTGCCTTTTTGGTATATTTCATTTATTGCACTCTAATTTTTGTTATGGCCTTTCTTCTCATAGCTTGTTTATTTGTGATTTTTATTGTTTCTTGGGTAGGCATTTATTGCTACAAAGTTCCTTCTTAGAATGATTCTTGTTGCATCCCATATATTTTGGTATGCTGTATTTTCATTTTCATTTGTCTTACAATATATCTCTGTTTCTGTTTTAAATTATTTTTTGACCCATTATTTATTCAGGAGCATGCTATTCAATCTGAAATTTCCCAGTACTCTTTTTGTAATTATTTTTTAGTCTCATACCACTGTGGTCAGAAAACATGCTTAATATTATTTGAATCTTCTTAAATATATTGAGACTTATTTTGTGGCCAATAGATGATCTGTACTAAAGTATATTCTATGTGTAATTGAGAAGAATATGTACTCTGTTGTCTCTGGATGGAATATTCTGTTAAGTCCATCTAGCCTAATATACCACTCAAGACTGATGTGTTATTTTTTATTTTCTTTCAGAATGATCTGTCCAGAGATATAATTGGAGTATAAAAGTCCCCTACTATTATCATATTGCTTTCAATTCATCTTTTTAAGTCTATACATGTTTCTTTTTATACTTAGGTGCTCATCTATTGGGTACATAAATATTTACAAATGTTATATCCTCTTGTTTTATTGACCCTTTTAGCAGTATGTTATGTCTTTCATTGTCTCTTATTAGTCTTTATCTTAAAATCTACTTCATTAGATACAAATATAGCTACCCACCCCAGCTTTCTTCTGGTTCTACTTGCATGGAATATCTTTTTCTATCCCTCTACCCTCAGTCTATACATGTCATTGCATCTGAAGTAAGTTTCTTGTAAACACCATAGAATGGGCCTTGGTTTTCTAGTCAATTCTGGCAATCTGTCTTCTGATTAGAAATTTTAATCCATCTACATTTACAGTAATTATTCATAGTATGCACTTATTGACATTTTGCTCACTTTTGTTACTCTGTTCCTTTTTTTCTTCTCTTGTTCTATTCTTTTGGTATATTGTTTATTTTTAGATCATCAAAATCTATGCTTACATTATATTTTATACTGCCTATAGTATTTTTGCTTTGTGGTTACTATGAACTTACTTACAACACCTCATATTTATAACGTCTATTTGAAGTCAATAACAACTTTGTTTTTTCCAAAAATGTATTTCTATTTTAAATGTTCAAGAGACTTTATAAAGGTCCAATGATGTCTGGGTTTCATATAAAATCATATAGAGGCGGTTTCTTGCTGCTTCCTCCATTTTTAGAGCCTCAGTTTGACCCTGGTAAATTATATGCCCCAATTTTCCTAGTTGGGTAATAGTGATTTCCTCTTATTTCTGACATCTTTCATAAATGGCCATCAGTCCACGAATGAGAAAAAATGCAATACCAGAAACTATCATGAAAAATTTGTTGAGTCTATTGAGCATTCTCTTACATTATTCTTTGAAACCTCTGATTATCAGTCTGGGTAGTTGAAATCATGATGAGGCAATGTGGAATTAAATGTTCTTCCAGAACAGAAGCTAGCAAGTGCCCTTCAGAAGAAACACCCTTGGCAGCAGTTGCAAAACTGAGGAATCCAAGTAAGTGTATAAAATCCTTTCTAGGAGATTCTGCTGAGCTGTAACAAGGCAGAGGAATAGGCAAAGTTGGCTTCCCCAGACCTAAAAGTCCTTCTGTAGGCCCACAGAAGTGTGCCAAACCTGAAGCCTGCTTCTCAGGCTGAATCTCTAAAGACAAGCAAATAGGCTTCTTTTACAGAAAGAATGTGTGGGCTTCAGTCTCCTATTCAGTTCTTTGGTACCCCAGAATGCAAGATCCCTGGGTCACCAGATCCAGGTGATTAAGGGGCATTTATGGGACAGCAGCTGTAAAAAACTGGATCACCAGACATAAAAAACTTAGCCCTAAGATATGAGTTCCCTTAGAAAGGCTAACACTATGAAGTACAACAGAGGAATGGTTCAAAGATAGCACCTACATTCCCAGACCTCTGACAAGGTTTACTGTCAGCCCTTAATTGTGTGTTTAATTAGAAACCTGACCCTCAGGCTGTAGCTATTATGATAAGCTAATAGGCTTCTTTCCTAGAAAGACTGAGTTCTTATATTTGTTGGCTCCTGAGTCTGTGTCCTCAGGGTGGTGCTATTTAAAATCTCTTTCTCCACTGATTACAGTCCTGTGGGCCTGAGAACATAAACCCCATTGGCCACCAAAGCTACATGATATAGAGGTGTCCCCTGGAAGAAGCTGCAGAGCTCAGAGCACCAGACAAGGGTAAAAGCTCCTTTCTGGAAGATATTGGCAGCTGAAGGGAGGCAGGGGGAGAGCACAAGACTGTGTCTATAGGTCTCCATTCCCTGAATGCATCAACACAGGATCCTTGAAGTATGCCAAACCAGAAGCCTGTCCCTCAGGCCAAAGTTTCTGGATAAACGAATAGACCTCCTTCTCCAATCCGTGGGGCTGTTTCAGTCGCTATCTGTGTAGTGCCTGGGAGTGGCTGTCTGCCAAAAACTGTCTCTCCGATGCTTATAGTCCCATGGGAATCAGAAACAGACTGTCCCCCACCCTCCAGACTCCAGAGTCATACTATCAAGGGACATTCCCTGAGCATCAGCTACAAGAACCAGGTCACCAGCTGTAAAAATGGGGGTACCAGATACATGCAAAATCTCCCCTCTGGGAGATAAGGTGCTCTGGAGCATGACAGAGAAGGAATATGAAGATGATACTCCCTTGCCAGAGTAAAGCAGAGGAGGAGTGAAACAAAGGAGGAGGGGGGCAGGGGAGGAGAAGGAGGAGGAGAGATTTTTCAGCTTTGGCAAAGAAAGTAGAGCAAGGTTGAGAATATGGTTTCCATAAACAGTTCCCATCTCTAGAGTACTCCATCAGGCCCTTGACTCAGCCTAACATTTAAAAATTATTAAATGAGCCTCTTTCATAAAAAGCGTGAGTGCTTTTCAAATGGCTGCCTCTGCACTAGGCCCTGGAGGAAGGGAATCGATGCACAAGCCTTTAAGAGCCGTCTCAGATCACTACAGCCCTATGGGTTTTGTGGGTGGGAGACAATAAAGCTACAAGCTTTAGGGGCTCATCTCTTAGGTGCAGGTCTTAAAAGCTGGGGGCCCTACTGTGCGGCTTTTGTCCTTCAGTCCTCAGTGAGAAGCGTGGGTTTGACTTCCCTCCTGCTTGTGGGTTGCTGTATGAGGGGGAGGGCTCATGATAAGATTGTGTTGCAATCATTCCTACTCACTTTGATGTGATTTCCTCACTTGTCTGACATGCCAGGGTCACTCTACTAGGTTTTAGGTGTTTTTCAGGGGAAATCATTCCACTGATAGTTGTAGAGTTAGTGTGTCCTTGGGAGGAGTTGAATTCAGAAGCCTCCTACACTGTCACCTTGAAATTGAATGCTCTTTACTATCTGACCTAGAGTTCTTCAACCGTGGTGCTGCCAAATTTAGAGCCAAATAAACTTAGTCATAGAGGATTGCCCTATGCGTTGTGGAGAAGAGCGCAAGAGTCAGGGCCTCTGACCACCAAATGTCAACAGCACTCCTGCTGCCATCGCTAACTCCACTCCAGTTGTAACAATTGGAAATTTCTCCATATATTGCCAAATGTTCCAGAGATCAAAACTGTTACCAATTGAGAACTAATAACTGGTTCCTTTACAGAAAGAAGTGCTCATCCTTGAACTAACTTATAAGGTCTTCCAAGGAAAGAACTGTGCCAGATTCACTTTTTAATTTAAACATGTATGGAACATAAAAGAAGCTCATTTAATAAGTCATTTACAGGGGATTGGAGGATTGTGAAATATTTCAAACAAATTTTAAATTTATAAGAATTTTAGATTGAACATTAGTAATCGTCAAGTCAATATTTGATGCAGCAGCCGCCTTTTTTCTTTTAGCATTTTCAACATCATCTATTAAAATAGTTCATTAAAATATCTATGATGAAAAGACTTAAGAGATAAACTTCATCATTATCCTACTTGATTGCCAGGAATTTAAAAACTATGAGTTTCATGTGCATTTCCTATATGTATAGCCATTTCATTTATCCATGAGTGAAATTTTTCTTTACTGTCTATAAAGAAGAAATTATTTTCATTTTGCAAAAGGGATCATTTCAACTGGGGTCAAAGTAGAGTATGGAGAAACACACCTGCCTTACAGTCAAGCAAGAAATTCACTTAAGAAATATAAATTACTTTCTAATCTTTTTATTAAAACTATAGGACACAGCATGATAAAACTAAAAAACAAAGCTCTCTGCCTCAAAGAGATTAAATACCTGCCATAAAAGTGTCAAATGGGGTCATTTTAAAGACCAAATAAATGACAGTAGTGGAAAATATTTGCTGCCATTACATCACTTTATTTGATTGTCATAAAACTCTATGAAGTCCTATTAAGATACCCATTTTATAGATGAAGAAAATGAGTTGCAGAGAAGGTTTCTCTTCAGGTATATAGATAGTAAGTGGTAGAATAAAAATTTAAGCCTGGAAGTCTACCTCCCCCAAAGTCTGAGCATGCGCGCGCACACACACACACACACACACACACACTACTACACTATACAAAAATGCTTGGAATTCAGAAATAAGAAAAGCCACTGTTAATGGGGCTATCATTCAAGCTGGTAACCATAGGATGATTCCTGCATGAATGGATCCAAGTTAGGTATCAGAGAGAAAGGGAGAAATCCTTGGCTGGAAGAACCAAATTAAGAAGTTTTAGAAGCAAGGACTTAAGATACATATTTAGAATAAGATGAAATATCCACTCTGGTTTAAAATGGACCATAAGAATGAGAAAGTGGTGACAAAACTAAAGTCACACAGCAGAAGGCCATGGATGAGAGACAGGAAGGCATGCTCTTGTGAGCACTGGAGGTTTCTGAAGACTTACACAAAGACTAAGGTGAGGATGAATGCAGACTACAGAGAAGGAATCAGTGAGTGGAGGTGGGGAGACGCATCAAGATATCACAACAGGCAAGGAGGAGGATAGAAGTAGAGGTGGGTGTGGAGGGTCCAGAAATGAAAGAAATAAGTGAGATATACAATAAGGGAAAAGGCAATGAGATTTTGTAACTGGTTAAATGAAGGCAAAGAAGAGACGTCAGAAGGAAATAGCAAAGTCCAACTTCAGATTTCCAACTTGAGGGAATGGGTGATGACTGGCATCAGCTATTCTGAATCTATTGGGTTCTAGAAATCACACTTAGCACTTGGTCCCGCCTCTCTTCTAGAGAAGATATGAGCCATCCTTCATGAGTTTTACATCATTCCTTTCTCAAACCTCAAAACCACTTTGTGTTTTGCCTCCATTCTCTGGGAAAAAAAAAAATTATTTTTCTTTCTGAGTTTAACAAGGTACAACTCAAAGGATTTTATGTAAGGCTGGAGAAGATTAGCACACATTTGCAGCCTGCAAAGAAGAAACACAGAGAGAGACGAGAACCAAAGAGCAAGAGAGCGTGTGGATAACTGAAGAATAAAATCCAGGTGACAGAGGAGATACTGAGCACAGGCGAACAAGCACATTAATGAACATGGAGGGGCACCTCGCCTCCTGGGATAAAAAAAGGGAGAGAGTCAACCTGGACAGAGGATAAAAAGGCAAATAAAGACCCCAAAGAGGAGATAAGTTTGATAGGCTGACTTCTTTTGAAAAGCAAGATACTTATTCACAGACATTTAGTTCCTCTTGTCACCTCACTGAAACACAGCCACAATGATCTCCTTGCCCTTTCTTGAACATGATGAAAGTTTCCATGCCTCGGGTTCTTTATTATTACTTCCTCTGATTGGAATGACCTCTCCCAGATCTTTACAGTCTTTCTTTCATCTTAGATCTCACTTGAATTATTATCTCCTCAGAAAATCCTTCCATGATCACAGTCTAACAATGGAGACCCAACCTCCTTGCTACTCATTGTCCCATAATTCTCTTTTCCTTCAAATTATTGATCATTATTTTAAAAGATCTTAATTCATTATTTATTCACTTACTATTAGACTCCTTCAACTTTAAGTGAATCACACAGGTCAGAGACCTTATGTATGTTCTCATTTACCATGTATTCCAATAGAGTAGTGAGTATACGAATACAGACCATACCCACGAATAAACGAATGTGTGGCATGCTGCTGAGAAAATGGTTATAAGAATAAATTAGAAGTTTAGAGGCATAGTTGTATCACTGATTTTTACAAAAAACAATTTATTGAAGACTATTTTCTATATATTCATGTGACATACCTGTATTTAATACAAAAGTATCTGATCCATAAATCTTAATTCTTGCCTTCTAGAAGCTCAGTATATTGGGGAAACACCTGAAGACAAATCATTAAAATACAACGTGGTAAGGACTGTAATAGAAATCACATACAATGGAATTAAGAATTGAGGGCTATGAGAGTATGTAATAAAATGATCCTAATTTAAGCAAGGAAAATAATTCTGAAGTGCTAAGGATAGCTATGGCACTTCAGAGTTTCACATGCAACTATAAAGGTGAGCATAAGGTAGAAGTATATACCACTTCCCCCAAGAAATTTTTCATTGAAAGTAAGGAATGAGCTAAGGTACGAATTCAGCAAGATGCAGGATCCAAGAAATAACGTTTAGCAAGTCTTCTAGCTGAGGCAATAGAAAAGAGGTGGAGAGAAAATCTAAGACAACTAAAAAGGAAGAACTCCTCTAAGGGGTTCTCAAAAGAGCTATCGGATGAAGAGGAGAGCTCATCCTCTAAGACTGGAGAAAGGAAGGTAGCAGTAAATAGTTTAGAAGGTAAATCTAAAAGTAAAGGGAGAAAAATTCAAAAAGCATAAGCTAAATAGTTTCTCTTTTCTCCATGAAGTATGAAATAGGCTACCTGCCAACACTGGCTGGTGAGGGAGAGGCTGAGGGAGCAAGAGGAGAATTCTATTGGCTGATAATTGGTGTGCAGTGTGGCTGTCCTATGCTACATCTTCGCTGATTTGTGAAATGAAAAAATTGTCTTTCTATCTCTCTTGAAATCTATGTAGAAACCAGTTTCAAAACACTGTCCACGTGGGGGACAGAACACAAGGGGGCAAAGACCTATAACACTAATGGAATAGTCATTTCTGCTTTTGCAGGGCAATTTAAAAAACATTAGCTAATTAATTAGCTCAATGATTACTTTATCTCTGTAGGTATACATGTTGAAGGACTACTTTTTGGTCTCCTTTGAGGCTTTTGAAGACACAAGAGATTTTGTCTCAGTAGAAATGTTGTGGTAGATTACATTTGCTGTAAATAAGTGACATTTTTAGAAAGCAATGAGTTCCACTGAATTTCTCCTAAAGAGAAAAAATATTGCTAAACTAAATAAGAGCCTCCCTGAATCAGACTTAAAATTCATAATAAGTCTAAAAAGTAGCTACTCCTCCTCATTCTGGCCTTCTGAGTCCATTTGAGGCAAAATGGCTTTAACATCACTGAAAATATTGGGCTGGAACAAAAGGAAAGACGTGTTCTATGTATGTCATGACAAAGATGTTTCACTGGCATTTACACCTAGAGAAGTTACTTCCCACCCAGTTCCTATAATGAAAATCATCCCTCCATTAAATCAATTTGTCCAAAGTGAGAAAGGAAGTAAAATACTGTCTTCATCACAGAACAATCGTTGACAATTGAAAGAAGTTTGTAACTTAGATATGGTCTCCCAGCAGGATATTTTTTCTAATTCACTGACCTCTCCTGTGAAGTGAAGCCTCTAAAGAATAGTGAGAGATCATTCTCTACAGTGGGTTTCACCTCAGAATCACCAAGCTTTTCCTAAGGAGCTACTTTTCTTCTCCACCAAGTTTTTTGATTAGTGGGAGGAGATGGCAGACAGTATTACATGCCAACAGTATTTACATCTCATTTCCAACCCTTGCTTACTGTGTGATCCTGGGTAAGAAACTGACATCCTTTACATTCAAACCAATAATGACAATAGACTCCACCTCATAAACATGTTGCATTAATTAAATTAGGGAGGATATATGATGCTCTTAACTGTGTAGATACACAATTCACATGCGTTACATTAAGTGCCCAATAATTACTAGTCTTTATTGTTGTTAATATGATTATAATTGTTTTGGTTATAGTAGTTTTGGAGATGAGTCAGGGAAAGTCTAAGGAAAGAGAAACACTTTTAAGTGACTGATTGGTACTGGTAGTGACTGAGAATCTCCAATCCTACCATGAGGACATCTCTCTGAATATCAGTGGGACACATATAATCAACTGATTTGGAGATTAACCAGGAAAGTTTTCGAAAAAATGACCAGGTCTCAAATGTCAGCCCCATTCTTTCTTTTTAGAAGGTTGATTCACTGCAGGAACTTATGTTTGAAAGAAAACTAGAAAATCAGGACCATCTACTCATTTGTTGCCATAATCTCTACAACCTCAGCAAGGTGGTTCCTCAGACTCTTCTTGAATACTTGTCATAGAAAATATATGAAAAGTCTTCCTTGTATTAAGTATCAAGTTTCTAATCATCTGCATTAGTTTTTCTTCTTGAAGATATATGAACCAAGTTAAATTCCATTTCTGTAAGATAGTCCTTAATGTATGCAGACAACTCTCAACCCCTACTTCAGGCATCTTTTCTTCCTCAGGTATCTGGATTCATCAGCTATTTTTATATCAGTCTCTTGTATCCCTTTTTACAGCTTTAATCATGTTCTAATCTACTCAGCTATCCTTTAAAAAATTTATCATCCAGAACTAAAATCTAAAAATTCCAGTAATTATATTAGCACATAGAGATGATAGTGGTGATAAGTACAATTCACTAAGAATTTTCTTTATATTAAGCATCTTCTAGGAT
The DNA here is from genome assembly GCA_004363575.1 of Solenodon paradoxus. NCBI lineage: Eukaryota > Metazoa > Chordata > Mammalia > Eulipotyphla > Solenodontidae > Solenodon > Solenodon paradoxus. Next base: position 530,642 of record RJWH01000058.1, on the reverse strand, counting down.
TTTACATTTATTATTTCAGTTTATACTCACTAAGCCCTGTAAAATTATACTCTCCATTAAATAAGTAAGCAAAACATGGCATAGAGAGGATTAAGTAACTTGACCAACATTCTGCCACTGAATAGGAATAAAGTTGGACTTTGTAGCCAAGATCTCTAGCTCCAGAGTCTATTCAGTTAGTCACTAAACTACACCATAGAACTATCCTCATTTTATATATCAAATCTATTAATTCAGATGGAGCTCATGTAGGTACATGTAGTCTATCATTTCTATCATGTTTTCTATCAGTAAGAGAGCCTGTTCATCAACTTGGTGCAGCCTACAAAGTTGATGAGCATACTCTCTTACCTTTCCTCAAGTTCCCAGTATTAATTCTCTTAAGTAAGAGAGATCATTGTGCTCTCACTTGAAGCTTCCATGTATGTCGAATAGATGCATTCATCAGGACAGACTGGTATGTTTCAGTAATTATTCCTCTACTGAATATTTCTTACATGCCATGCCTATTTCCCCACCTTGGTGATCAGAATATCATAAAATGTGCTGCCAAATGCCCCAATATAATAACAATATTGATGTATATGTGGTTGGTTAATGGCATATGGATTACTGTAATTCTCTTAGTAAATGATTCTGGATCTATTGATCACTCCTTTCTTCCATAGGCTCATAACTTTTGCTAATAATACACTCCAAAATCTTTCCCAGATTCCATTGAAGCCCATAAGTCCTTTGCTTACATTTCTACATAATTTTTTCCATCTTTTTCCACTTTTCAAAAACCACCAACTATATTTTTATATATTATTTGAAAATACTCTCGTACTGGGATAGCATTTGTCCAAGTCAGATATTTGAATTAATGCAGGGCAGTTAGGTGCTTTCTACAAGGTTCTGATACTGAATTTCCTATCTTTGTCTATCTCTTCCTGTCTAAAGATATATCTAATTATTAGAGGATATGATCAAATGGAAACATGAGGAATTCTTTTACCTCACTTAGGTCTCTGTTTGCAAATGACAGAAAATCCAGCTCAAGCTGGATCAAAAACTAAATAAAGAAGGAAAAAATACTTCAATCATGGGTAGAAAGTCGGAAGAAAAATATTTGAAGTACATTTGATGGAGGGTCTTAAAAATGTCACCAGGACCTAGTTTCTCCCCATCTTTTGGCTCTGATTTTATCCATCCTGGTTCCATTTTTGACGTCTGGTGGCAAGATGGTAGCCAGGAGCTCAGTTTTACCAAGTTCTGTCCCAAAGGAAAATGCTTCCCTACAACCTACAAAAGTTCCAAGTCTGTATGTCACTGATCCAAATAGGATGAGGTGCCCACCTATGAACAAAATAGCCATGACCAGGGAAGAGCAGCCTCTGGCTTAGAGGTCACAGGCTCCCCAGAGGTGACATCAGTGCTGCTGAATCACTGGAATGAGAATGTGGATGAATAAAACTCAATAAATATTTATCAAAAGAAAAGAAGTGGATACAAGATCCACACCCCCGCAATGTTCACCATATGTATTTTACTATCCAGAACACCTCAACTGCCAGCAGCAAAGCATTCTCTAATATTTTTATTTTTATTTTGGCATTAATTGAACAAACTCTTTCTGTTTGTCACAGCACTGCAACACTAAATAGCCTTGAGGCTTCCATCCTGCTGAAACTATTCTTAGGTACATACCATTTTCTTATCACCATCCTGAGCCAAGTGCTCTCACCTTGCCCCTCTGTAAAATATGCCTCCTATTCATCATACATCCCCAGTAGTTCAGAGTTTTCTTTCTTTGAAATGGCACATGATGCCATTCTAGCTCCTGTCCATATAAGTTCCTTGTAATCCAGAAGATAACCTCTTTCCCAAAAGATGCAATTTTTCCTCTAACAAAGTAATCATTCTTAAATCCAATTACACAACCTTGCCAATGTATGACCTTTTATTGCCCACAAAGATGGTAATTTCTATGGTCAACCCAGAAGGCCGATTCTGACATGCAATTTCTCTCTTTTTCTTTTAATTTTCTTCTTCTGCAATATTCTTTCACTTTCCAACTTCTGATTTATGTTTCCACTTCTTTTGACTTTGTGGGAATCTTGTCTTTCTTGGTCTCCTTTTTGTATATTAGCTTTTCCATTCTGTCAAAGAATTCTTTCCTCCAAGCCCACCTAGTGCTTTTCTGCATGTCATCTTAAGAGTAGGGAATTAAGTCCTACTTTGCTCTCCAAAGTTTAAAGCAGCAATTTTTATGTCTACATTAGAAGTTTCCACAGTAGTGTATTCGGCTTGACAGTGAGTGATCTCTATCCTCACTTGATTGATCACGACATGGATGTCAAAAAAACTGTATGGTTTTCCACTCAACACCTGAACTGGATTTGGTAGCTAGATTCTAGCTCGGCTCTTTTTATTAAACTACAGTGGATGTCCCTAACTTCTACAAAAACAGCAAAGAATAATAAGTAGTTCCTTGGTCAGATCTGATCAGTTGTGTTCAAAATGAATAAAACAAATCATAACATTCACATTGGCACAGTGCCTTACAGTTTATAGAGCACCTCCATTTTTAAATCTTATTTCCTTCAAACATAAAATGCTTAAAATACCTATCAGGATTAAATGGAGGTTAATAATAATCAAGTGACTGGCTAAAAGTCTCATAGATAGTATGAGTGAGTCTAGGTAAGACTCCAACTCTGAACCTGAGGTTCTAATGTCAAAGAATTCTAAACCCTCTTCTCATCTCCCATGCTGACTCTAAAATCCTCACTTGATCTTTGGTCACCTTGGGATTGCACAGTATTCTTGCTGCTAAAGAATATTTAGGCCGAATGCCATGCCATAAGTTTGCTTGATTATGGACAGTGCTATATATCACCACCTGGGAAATTAGGAAGGATACCAAAGCAAGAACTTGGGATGCAAAGAGAAAGGGAAAATAAAAATAAAAATAAAAATAAAAAATAAAATTTAAAGTCCAGTCACAAAAGAAGCAAGAGAGCAATGCAAAAGGAAAACCAGAAGAGAAATTCAGTGCAAAAGACAACAGCAAAAGCTAGTGATACAGAGTAAAATAAAATGCGTATATTAAAAAAAAAAAACCACAACAAACACATTATCCCAAAGCCCGCAGGTGCTGGCAATTTGAATAAACGTATAGCAATTAACAGAATTAACACAGCTTTAAAAAGCTTGGCTCACCAGATGTGGACTCCTATCAGGGTTCTATAAAATGTAAAGTTATTACAGATTAAGCCATTAATCATCTGTTCAGAGACTATCTCTGGCTGCAAAATCCCATTCGATTTTAAATGGCTAATGATCACAAAGGGATGTGGAATGTAATGTGCACAATAATGTTCTGTCCAATTCTTTTCCCTTTAAATATGTGTTCTACTCCTCCAGTTCTCCTGCTTTTCCTTTCTCCCCACTAGAGATGCCACGAGAAGAGAAGTGAGCTGGACCAGCCTGTCTCAGGTAACAGCAGTGCTTCAGTTTCTCCACTGGCAAACAGAAAACCAAAAAGAGAAACAACGACTAGGGCAGCAGGAACAAGAAAGAAAGAAGACCAGTATAGAAAGACCCAAATCAAACAGGGAAGATCCCAACCCAGAGGAGGACTCAGTGATGAGTTTAAGTAAGCTCCCTCGTCCTAGTGGCGAAGACACTGTACAGCTCAGTCTTGATTCGGCTTTTCTCTGCTCTCTTGTGCTTTGTCCAATAGCACACACAGCTCAGCACCCAGCAGCACCCACAACCCAGCAAAGGTGAAAAGGATGTCATGATGGAGAGGGTCTTTGGAAACTGAGATGGGAATCAAAAGGAATCACTTTTCTTCCTGCCCATTGCTAAAGTCAGTGGCCCATCCTTCCTGTTCTTTCGCTGCTAGGACAAAAAATAAACATCAACAGGAAATAGTAAATAAACTAACTGTAGTCTTCAAAGAATTTAAGCTGATGGATAAAAGGCCGATCTGACCACCAAGTCATTCCATTACTTGAGATTCTTCAGCAGCTCCTTGATCTTTGAGAATAAAAGTTCAAGGGTAAATCATGAACTAGAGCTCTCTCTAATTGTCCTAATTCACTCTGTAGCTACAGTTTAATACTCCTAATCATATATTTTGTGCCCTGAAATGAGCAATGTGTAAGTTCCTCAGCCAGACACCCTGATGTGTCCTGTCTCTATGCCTCTGTTCATGTTTCCCCATCAGCCCCAGAGCCCCTCTCCCTCCAATCTTCCCCATTTGCTTTCATTCATTTTCAAGTCTCACCTTAAGCATGATAACCTCCAGAGTTTTCCTGCACCCTCGGACACATTAGGTCCAAGTCCTATTGGATCTGTGAATGCCTCTTTTTGTGGATTGTCTTATTTTGAAATTATAAGTCTGTCTCCTCCATTAACTACGAGGTCCTCTAAGGCAGCAACTAAGAACCAAGTCTGATTCATCTTTGTAGCTCTGCATAGCCCTTGGTGTATCGCAGATTTTCAGTATGTATCAGGTGATTTAAATTCCACTAGATGTTAATGCTCCCTGAGTCTAGTTCATTCTTTCATTCATTTGTTCCAGACATACTTATTGAGTGAATTTTTTATACCAGGGATCCTTGTAGCTGCTAAGCAAACACCTGTGGACAGATAAGGTCTTTGTCCCCAGGGAGCTCACACTTTAATAGGAGGAGACTGACAGTTGTCAAATAACAAGTTAACAAGAGCAACAAACAATGTAATGGCTGAGGGTGAGTGAGGCATGTCATCCCTGCTTTAAAAAAGATGACTCTTATTTAGCCAAGCCTCAGAATATAGGGTTTTCCCCCTGTCAATGATGAGTTAATATGGGAAATAAATATGTACATGCTAGTGCATGTTTGTTTATGCTTATATTTATATTCGTAAGCTGTCTTACAAGATGTGTTGCATAGTCTTTAATAATTATTATAGAAAAATACATTTGCCCACATGGTGTAACTTTTGTGTACATTATTGCATTTGTTCTTGAGAAGAACATAAAGGAGGTCTTACATCCATGTGATGGCTTAGGAAACTCAGGCTCAAATAAAGTCAGGGTGTACTCCAGCCAGTGATAAAGCTGATATTCACAGCTAGGTTTGCTGGTTTAAATTGTAGTACTCTTTTTATTATACATGATGCCTCCCTCAAAGCCTTTTCAATCGCATTCTTCGAAAGGAATTTTTAACCCATTTCTCTTAACTTGGCTGAGTCTTCTTATGCAGTCATCTTTCCTATCAGATAACTGGGAAGTTCCTGAAAAATTCAGTAGCTCTCATCTCAAGATGTTCTTTTGCCATCCCAAGAAAATCACCCAGTCAGTAGTGCCTCAGAGCATTAATTTAGAATATATTTTAAATGTACACACCTATACTTTAATTCAGCATATATTTAATGGGAGTCCAGAAGTGTCAAGAATCTATTTTAGAAGCTGGGGACACAACACCACAAAGAGAAGACAGATGGAAACCAGACAGGGAAGAAGATGCTGTCTAACCAACCTTGTCTGATGACTAGGGTATACGGAGAACTATGACAGTTTGATAACAACTTGAGTCCTCTTTGCTGTGGCTTCTACTGTAGTGTTGAGTCAGGAGGTTGGCACACAGGTGAATTCCAGTCATCTGATTACATGACGGTGTAAGTAGAATCCAGCTTTCTGGTGTGAGGTAACAGTAATTCTAAGAATCTATTTTGTGCCACACACAAAGGATCAAATATCTGGAACAGAAGCTCCACATTCCTTTGACTATCTCCCCATTTTGAAGAAAATGATACATAAAAGCACCCAGAGAAGTTTAAAGCAATTTCAGTTCAGAAAACGAAAGAAAAGAGAGAGGAAAGGAAAGAAGGAATTGCAAAATAACTGGAGAAAATTTAAGGGCAAAAAAATTAAAATGGGTAAGTGGCATTTATCAAGAATCAAATCTCACATCACTGGAAGCCCTTCCTGTTCACTTAATTGTCAAAGAGAAACACCAAGAATAAGAGAAGAATTCCCTAGACTTTCCATTAAGGAAGCTAATTGAGGGTGTGCCCTTGAGGCTCAGGAGGCTGTAACTGGTGTGTGAAGCAAACACGGCCCAAGGACCCAAGTTCAAGAACAGGAGCCTGGGTGAAAAACCCAAATACATAACTAAATAAAGATGTTTCTTACTTCCTTGCTTTAAAGGTTCTTTCTTTCTCTCTTCAAAAAATTTTGCTTTTAGTTAATCGTATAGAAAAAATATACTAAGCTTTCATGTGACTCAAAGTTACCTGTTAAAATACTAAAAAGACTGAGACAGTCTCCAAGGCCCTTGAATGATGATGATACCAAATACATAAAGAAAAGATGAGGGTATAATTAATATAACTTTAATTTTGCCTGCCATTTCCCCCAGGTTAAGACTTTTTTTCTAACTTGGTCTGAATCTAAATGCATATTTATGCTGCTAGTTAATATATGTGCACAAGTTTTATTACTAATTGCTGTTATATTTCTGTTATTGACACTTTTTCAGAACTGTCTGTAATTTCAAACTCCTGACACTTTTCAAAGACTTCTGAAGCTTTCTACTTTCTCCTTGAACTGTGTGTGTGTGTGTGTGTGTGTGTGTGTGTGTGTGCACGTGTGTGCGCTTTAGTTCCTTCAGACTCCACATGGATAAAGCTATCAGAGACATCTGAGTTTTTACAAGGCTTGCATCCAAGTGTTCAATGGCATACTTCCAACTGATAGATCTGACGTTGGGAAATTGCACCTTTGTCTCAAAATACATAATAAAGAGATGGTTCAAAGATGGTTCAGAGATGTATGCAGGGAAAAAAATCATCCTAGAAGCCAATCTTAGATTGTGTCCAAGAGAAACTCCATGCTCAGGGCCATCCCATGAAAAATCGAACGAGTGCTCCATAGCACTCCATGCCTCATTCATTTCTGAGTCACACAGGTGGTAACAGAATGCTCTTATCTATTTCTAATGAGAGTGCAATTCCAGCCTAGTGTGATTTAACAGTGTTTAAAGAGTCTTTCAGGCTTCATTAGACCGTGAGTAGTTTCTACCTGCATTCTAACCAAAGAGGAGTAAATCTCAGGGTAGAAGTGTTTTTCGTCTACAGTAATTCCATCAGGAACGGTCAGAGGAGTCCCTGCAAGCAGCGGAAACCTATGTAATATTCAGCAGAGACAGGAAAATATTTCCTGGTTTCTCTTTGTAATTGATCCTTCAGAATAAGAAGAATACAAAACTATAAATGTTTTTTCCCTCCTTGGTCATGTCTCTCCTTTCTACCTCTTCCTCTCAACTTACACACGGTTTATTATGAAGCAGCCCCCATATCAATTCTTCTCCAAAACCGACATCTACCTCAAAGCTTCCTTTACTCAGTTAGAACATCTAGGCACTAGTCTGAGGCACTGAACACAAGGCATCCTGAACTATAAATATTCATTTAATAATCTCCCTCCATTTCTAGATTATGAAGTCTTTGAGCATGGAAACCATGGTGTGTGAAGACCCATTAGGTTAGTTAAAGCATGAAGCATGATAAAAGCACCCAAAGATTATTTGATAAACTCCCCCATTCAATAAATATGTATTACGCACCTACCCTTTGCCAGGCATACTAGATACAATAATGTCTTGACATGACTCATAGATGAATGGGATCAATGACCCCTGTACAATGCCATCTCCTATATAACTGGTGTTCAACAGACTTCAAATAACCATAGTAGAAATGACACACAAGCCCCCTCCAAAAGGAGGCTTATAACATGCCCCCAAAGGATCTTCAGTTGTGAGCTTCTCCAGGAATTTCCCCATGATATTGGTATAGATATCTTAGGCAATCAAGCTTAGCTTAAATTAAGCAAAAATGTGCAGTATACTGCTTTGATGACATAGTGTTCTGAAAGAACTCTACCAAATCAAGTCTGATTCTTTTTGCCTCAACAATTGATCTTAGGGATTGAACTTACACTTGACTGAAGCGCCTCTGCTCTCAGACAAAGGTCTCAACGCATCAGCTAAAATAGTAATAAATGAGCAGTGGCAAAACGCTACTGATTTCTCACAGCTGCTAGCCTTTGGGTGGGGGGAGAAAAAAAATTTCTGACCCTAAAAACGCTATATTCTGAGAATTTTCCTTCATCTCAAATAATGAGACTCTTGGTAACACAAAGCTTGGTAAATGTAAAATAACACATATGTTATATTTTAGACAAGACACACAACTACACACTGAGTCACTTTTGGCTAGAGCTTCCCTACATGCCAAGCCATAAGTAAAAAGTCAAATTTTACATGCACTTAGTTCCTTGAGTTTCAAAGACCTCTCATCTGTGTAGTTTCCTGTACACTGTTTATAAAGTGCAGCTACCTGTAGGATCAGACTCTCCATCAGTTAGATGAGGAAACAGAAACACAGAGCACTTAGGTAGCAACCCAACAGCATGGAACCAGCTAAGCTGGGACCAAAACCTAGGACCTCTGCTTCTAAGTGCATAGCCTTCTCTGCTATAATGCATAGCTTTATAGAACAGAAAACAAAGCCATCCTGAAACCAGACATTTCACATGTCCTTAGACAGTCCATACATGAAATGGAGTATGTGAACTTTACCTCTCTGAGGCAGCCCATGAAGTTATTGCTGACAGGTGAGCCTGGAAGGTCAGCAGTACTCGGACTTCCTCCCACGTAGAAGAAGTCATCCGAGCCCAGCATGGTGTAGTCCTCTTGAGTGTAGCCTGTCGTGGTAAGGATGCCATCCACAGAGATTGTCACCTGGTGGAAGGACAGAGGGACAAAAAAAATCCCAACAATGACCTTACAGTTCATTCAAAATTAGGTGACTTCCCCTACCTGTGGCGTCACTTCCATTAAGATTTGGGTGAGGTATTCTCTCTAATTTGGTTTGATTTGGGTGTGTGCAGCCAAGTTCCATTTTCTGGTCTGCCTTCCTGGTGGCCCAAGCCTCCAGCATCGAGGTGACCCCTAGAGACTCCTGGGCAAGTTTGCTGGAATTGCCAAGCTGAGCAACTTGTTCGAACCAGTGCAGTCTTTACTCAGTCAGGCTAGAAAATGGAACTCTCCTCAGACGACATCACTTGTCTTAGGTCATTGGTAACATGATCATCGATTTTTTAATGATTAGTATTTATGGTGGTAGTGAGAGACATTTGATGATGAGGTTTGTTAGGGGTTGGTCTTTGGTTACTGTTTTTTTTTTTTCCTTTTTTCTTTTCTTTTTCTTTTATCTTTTTATCTTTGTTTCCTTTTGGGCTCACACCACACTGACAAACATGCATTCAGGGAGGGAAGGAGAAGGGTTGATTGTGATGTGTCATGAATGATACATGCCATGGACTGCCCCAGGATGCCAACCCCTCCCCTCCCTTCCTTGCCACCACTACCACCGAGAGAAGAAATGGCCCAAACCAAAGAAGACAACTCTAACAAAAAGAAATGAAGGATGAGGCATAATAATTCAAATCATAATCATCATAATGCTCACAGGGAATAAATAGCACCCATACACCCAACATCCATGAAAGGAGCAGAGGGCAGAGAGAAAAAATGAGGCCTCAAAGCATGCACACACCATACGTTGACACACCCATGCGAAAATTATCTGGAGCCAAGAAAGGAGGCGAAAGAAAAAAAAGGTAGGGAAGATGGAAAAGACGAGGAGAACAAAAGGAAAAAAATCAAAATCCACTTCACACTTACATGCACTGAGCAAACCAAAAAAAACAGGATGGGGGTGGAAAAAAACCAAACACTCAACAATAAATAGGTAATTTCCCCACTGCCTGCCACTTCCCTTGCTAAAAAAGAAAAAGAAAAAAGAAAAGAAAAAGTCCAAACCCAACCCCAAAATATATGAAGAATGAGAGGAGAAGAAGAATGGAGGGAAGAAAAGATAGAGAAGAAAGTGGAATTGGGTTGGTGATCGGTAGCTTGTTAGTAATGAGGTGATACATGAAGGAACAAATTCTGATGCTGATGGGAACCCACGAGACAGAAACATGCCATGCAGGGTTGGCACGGAGAAAACAACTGGCGGGGCTCCCTGTGGCTCTGGTGTGGAGCAAGGTCAAAGAAGGTGGGAGAATAGAGGAGGGAGGATACTCTCCTCCCCAGATCACCTGTGGCAGCTGGGGCCACACAAAGGGAGAGAAAAATAAAGAGGTGAAAGAAGCAGGACAGGGCAAAGGAGGGAGAGGGAGGGAGAAGGAGAGGAAGACACGGAGAGAAGAAAGATCTCAACAGAAATCTCTGGCATCCCTAGTTTGGACATTACAAAATAAGAAAATAAAACAACAGAAATACAGCTAACTGGAGAAACTTTCTAAAAAATACTTTTTAGAAAAAAAATGACAGACTAGAGAAAAGGATATGTCCCCACCAACATGGTTCCAATATCATTTCCAGGATAGGTGCATTCCCTGATAAACACATATTTTATTTTTAAAGAAAAGGAAAGGCTTGCGTTCAGTTCAAACAAAAATGTTAAAAGAAGGAACAAGTCTAAAGAGAATCAAAGAGAGGTTTGGGGAGGAAAAGGGGGGCAACACACGGCAAACCCAAAAAAAGAGACAATAAGAATGATATCTACCAGACAATGTAGTTTGTTTACCATAGCGTGTCCGATGCCTGAGTGCTTTGCGGAAAAGGGGGAAGAAAGGAAATTAAAAATTGTGAACAGAACGATTGTTAATTAAAAAAACTAAAAACAAAGATGAGTCGTTAGGGTGTTAGTACATTAGTCGGTTAGTAAAATGGCACATTGCATGAATGATCTTGTGTTAGTTTTTCAAAAAAAAGGCACCCGACACAGAAAAGGGGAGTGGGGGGGAGACAATGAGACCAGGACTCTATGGAAACCCTTGGCCCCCCAGGGCACGGCCAGGAACTCGTAGCTGCTTTCCTCCTTGCCATTTCAAATCCCTGCTTTTCCAAACACTGCTCAGATCAGACCTCACCCAGTTAGAAGGACCATGGTACTTACTGCTCAAGGCTCTTCAGAAAAAATGCCACCCCTTTCCCCTTCCCCCCCTATAGCACATACATACACATTTCACCTGTCCTGTAAGAAAAAGACATCCCAAGTTTATTGTTCCACAAGTAGACAAATACAACACAAATTGCCAAATGTTGGGAATTTTGTTTCACATGTGAATCTGACTACATATCTGGATGATCATGACTCTCCTAAGGAGAACTTCCGTATTCACAGGTCACATCTAACACACTTATGCAACTTACTCTGGGTTTCCATAGGTCATTTAAAGATCCATGACCTTGATTTCTGAGCATTTGTGTGACAAGAGGGGCAATTTCCTCTTTCCTTTCCTTTCTGCTTAGAATAACTGTCATTAGACAGCATCAGAAAAAAGATGGAGTCTTCTTTATGACCCACTGGAGTTATAATTATTATGTTGACTTATCCAGAATGCTACCTGTTGGAATTACTCCTCTTATCCCCATTACTCTTTAAGAATGCTTCTAATGTTTTAAGTCATTTTCTTATGTGACTAATAGAGAAGACAGGCAGGTTAAACGTGACTGGAGAAGCCATATTTAACTCTAGTCTTCTCAGTTGTTTTCAAATGCTAAAATTGCCAACATAGCCTGAGCCAGGAGGCTGAAAGGCTGGAGGATTAGTAGCCTAATTCTCTATTTGTGGTTTGACAAACATGGCACAGAGAGATGAAACAAGTCAAATGATGCCATGCCTTTGGAGTCAGGAAAGATTATATACCAACCAAAAGCAAAAACAAAAACTCTCCATGCAAATATCTTACTGCCTTGGTCCCTAATCCCCATTATAGTTTGGAACAGAGAGCCCACATTTCTTTCTTGACTCCAAACCCCCTATGAAGTACCTGGCCATGGACCTGACTTGACTCAAAAGCAGAACCTTAAGTAGATGAACATGAAGGAAGAAATGGGGAAAGTTCTGCTCCATCTGGTAATGAATACTCCAGGACACTCCAGGTAAGCTTTCCTTAGATGAGTTTTTGCCACAGAAGCCATTCAACCTTACCAAAAAAAAAAAAGTGGATGAGACTGTCATAGCTTGTTATCAAATATTTATGAAGTGACTTACAGTTTAATTGAAACAGACAAGGGCTTCCCATTCTTTCAAATGTATCCCAGGGAACTAAAATACATTATAAATGTATTTTTAATGGGCAAAATAATAATCTTAGGTGATTCAATGTTGAAAGGACTGCATTTGCAAAATCAATTCTGCTTTTCTGAGATTTTCCTCTTTCAATAAATTGTATTTAGATATAAAATTCATTCAGAATTTCAATGAGGCTCAATTTTAGTTGCAATTTCTCTGTGATTCATTCTCCTTGTACAAGAAATGTCTCAATGCCCTAGGGCTCCCTAGTCTTGTCTAGACCCAAGTTCTACTCAGCTGTATCCTTGATGACAGATAGACACTGTCACCTTTGAGATAGAATACTCTGCCCATAAATTGTGTGCATATCCCAGGAAGTCAAGCACCCAGACCATGGACGAGCTCATAATCCTTCTGGAACATAAGGTGCTTTGCATATTCAGCCACTACACGTGGCTGGGGAGGATTGTAATCACCATTTCACAAACATAAATTGGTGCAGAAAGGTTAAATGGCTAGTCCAAGGGCACAGAGAGGAACTGGGTCTTAGAATTTAGAAAAGAAACCTTCCAGAACTGCTTTCCTTTTTGGGTTTTGACTAAAACAGAACAACCTGCATTTGAATTACAGTTTGGTTTATACTGTCACAGTTTAAAGGACTTAAGTGGAGCCCAATTCTATTTTAGAAAAATATTTTTGTAGAAACAAAAGTGAACTTTTCTCTCACCAATTAGACTCATTTAAGAATGGCAAGAAAGTGTGTGGGCTAGGAGAGAAACAGATTGGTTGGTGAAAATCATGACCTGATTCTTCCCCTCCCCACCCCTGTACATGAAAAGTCTCCCTTCCACTGACTAATGTATAAAGACTTGTATTCTACACCTGTCAGTCAAAATTGACAAATGGTCATATTTCACTTTTTGGTCTAGTATCTACAACTCAGATATATCAAACTCTTATATGTTAGCAAGTGGCAATTTGATCTGGGCTCTCCTGACAAGCAGAGAAGGTCACTTTTGAGTAAGTATGAAAGAAGAATGATGAAAGAAAATATCAGCAATAGAATCCTCTGAACTTAGAGGAGAAATCTAGAATAGTGACTTAAAAATGTCCAATTCATGTGTATTCATATAATTGGGGATTCTAAGTCTTGTGTTATTTGGCAGTCACCAGAAACAAAATAGAATCTTTCAACCAGTCCTCTTCCTTGACATATTTAAGTGTGTAAATGGGTGTTTCCAATATTGTATGTTTCCAATGTGTGTGAGCCTACATCATCTATTTGCATTACTAGAGAATTACACTTTTATAAAACAGAAAACATATGCAAACACCTGGCAGTTCTAATGCTTTCATATTTACATTAGAAGGCATTACATCAATCATACTGCAGAAGAAAGTTGGATAAACCCTTCCTGGAAATCTGCATAATGTTTTCTGATGAAGAAAGGATAAATAACTGAGTTTAATGACAAACATTAAAGTGAACATGGCAACCTGACAGTCTCAGCCCAGACATTGACTTGAGTAGGAAATGTTTTCTTTTTATCGAATGTGGGCCAGTGAGGCACTGCTGTGGTGGCAGCTATTTCTCTTGTCACTATGATGAGCGGTACCTATGGAACAGAAAACAACTTTACTTGGCCAAGACTTTCTGAAAATGCTGTCACCTGACGGAGCAGCCTGCTTAGACTAGGCAGGTGCTGGGAGTTCCCAATCTCGGAGAGAACCAGGCAAGGCTACTCCAAAGTTGGCTTTTTTATTTGGGCCCTTCTAATTTCCAGGCCTCCCAGTCAACTGAAGAGTCTCCGAAGTAGAGACAGGCGCGATCCAGTAGGACCACTGCCTCCAGGGAACAGAGACAAAGGGATTCAGAAAGAGTCCAGCTAATTCATTCCAAGGCTAGAGGTTAACACAACAACCAAAACAAAAGTGAGAGATGGTGGCAAATTAAAAGGAAGAAAAAAAATAACTTTTTTTTTTTTTTTTTTTACTGTCAGGAATTAAAATGATGGCATCATGGCCAGGGCTAACTTAATTAAAAAGAAAACATATATTCAAAGACTGAGCAAAATCTACCAAGCTGAAGAAATAAAAAGCTGTCCCTAATTGAATTCAACAATAATAAAACGAGATTCAAATGTAATTAAGAAAATGATAAAAAGGAAAGTCGAATAAAAGGAATGAAAGTACTTACAACTTTTATTATCTCTACAACTGAAGTTTTTTGTTTTATTTTTTTCTTAAAAAAACAAGTACAAATGGGGAATTGAAATATGAGGAAAAGCAGTTTAATCAATTTCCTTGTGAAACTACAGAGACTGGGAGAAATTAGACCTGGACAATTCTAAGCCCACGTCTTCACGCTTCTCCAGCTCACATCACCTGCTACAGAAATGCCCAACTAGCTAAGCGGCGCCTCCGGGCACTCTCTCCCCTCAGCCATTACCTGCCGAAGGTTGCGAGTCACTTTGACATCATGCCAGGAATTGTCGTTGAATTTTCCATTCACTGGCTCCACAATGGCCTCGAAGGCCCCGGACCCCAGGTTAATGACCAAGGAGACCGCGCCATCCTTCAGAGCCAGGTTGACATAGTCAGCTGACTTGCCCGTGTGCAGAATAAGCCCGTTCCGCTGCCAGGTCTTAAAGGACAGGGTGATCTCATCACTGCTGCTCTGGATCGGGTTCTGAGACAGGTCGTAGCACAGGTATTCTGAGCCTCGGAAAGTGGCCACATTCTCTTCTCGAGCTGGAGGAAAAGGAAAGAGGAAAATCTGTGAACACAGGAAGCGCACAGTCAGATCTAACAAATACCAAAGAGAACATTTCCCTGCGGCACTGCCCCTTCGGCTGGGCGGATAGAGCATAACTCTCCTTCAATTCTTCCACAGGACTTGGTCCTAAGTACCAGGGAAAGTGGCAGAGAAGGTTACTACCAATAAGTTCTGTGTCCACACAAAGGGAGAAGACCAACACGATGGTGCAGGAAAGCTCCCAGCCTTTCCTTCACATTTTCTCAAAGGAAAACCTGAAGGGACATTTCATACAAAATGGTTAATTGAGGCTGACATTGCTCTCCCTCAATGATGACTTTTAGAGGCTTGAAGAAGAGCTGGTTTAGAATGAATAATCAACTGTTCCGACAAAGGGTGCTTTAGCTCGAGGTACCTTTTATTGACCAATAACTAAAAATCAATTACCATGAAAGATTGGGCTCTGATTTTCATCCATCAATAACCCAGATGCCTTTGGTGTCCATGGAAGAGTCCTAAGACCTCTGGAATATGACTGGGCTGTGAAATAGGAGGTGGGACTGAGAAGGAGGTCAAGTAGATGAGGAAAAGGGAGTGGAATGAAATTTGATGGTAAGATTTGACAAGACAGCATTACCTCCCATAGACTCTGCTCTGAGGGCCTCCTGTTTAGGTGTCCCTGGTCTGACCAGTCTGTCTCTGCCCCAGAGATCCAGGGCTCCACAATGCTGAGGAACCATCCCACTGGGGTCCATTCCTTCTTTCAAAACCATATCCCAGACACTGGAGCCCTATCATTCCCTCCCTGAAGAGTCCCAAAGCTGTTTCCAGGATAAGATGGCCTGACTGCCAGGAGGGGAGGTGGTGGGGAGGAGAGAACAAGGCGTGGTAAAGGGCACTGGCTCTCTGGTGGTGAGTGTGGTGTGAAATGTACCCAGACGGGAGGTACATAGTCAATATCCTAAAAGTGTATAGCAGTGCAAGCAAATGAACTAATAAAACTTTGTCAAATCCTTTTTCCAGGCCTTGTGCAGACCACTTCTCTGGATCCCTTTTTCATGGAGATAAGCCACACTGTCAGTATCAAAGCTGGAGGCGTGTGGTCTAGCCCTAGGGAGCTGCTTGCAGGGTTGGGAGAGATCTTGTCTGTGTGGGCTGGGGCGTCCATATGCATTTATACCACATCTCTGTGATACAGGTGGAGCCAAAAGGGGATGAGAAGGGGAACACAGGAGTTGTGCTACCATTTTGCAGTACAAAATTCTGAGAAATCCGAAAGTTCTAAATGTCAACCTGGCTTACCAGGCAGTGACAAAGGTGTATTGGTTCAAGTAAGAGGACAGAACATGTTTTGTCGATTTGTAATTTTAATACACAGCATGTGGACTTCCACTTATTCTCTTGCCAGACAGAGATCTCTTAGAATTATCTATTTCATATCAAAAATGGGTCCTCAGCTATCAAAAACGCCTCACTAATGGAAAGAAATGGGTAACAACACAAACTTAGAGGTGCAATTTCCCTCTAATGACTGGCGGCTACAAAAGGAGGTTGAAGGAATTCCACTTTCCCTACCAGAACTAGACCCCAGTTTTATTAAAGCCAATTCAGCCACACTTCAGATCTTTATTAACTATCAGAGCACTCGGTAAGTCATTTTTAATAAAATCAAAATTTTTCTCATGATGAGGCAAGAGGTAGACATTCTTATATAGTGAAGTCAGATGACCACGCACTGCCTGCTAAATTAATTGTAGCATCGTGGCATATTAAACCCTGACCCTCAACATCATAGTCTAGAGATTTAAAAAAAGAGATTAAGCTTTGTCCTGAATGTTCCAGAGGGTCTCAGTGACATGCGTCTACATGCACATTTCTGTTTGTACACACATACTGTTATAACAGTAAGGGCCTATTTATAAATGACCACAATGTCGCTTACACATATACAAACAACAATATATAAACTGCTCAGTATACAAGCCGTGTGTGATGTATTTTAGCAAAATAGGTCTCCAAATGAAATCATAAAGTAGACATTCAACACCCTCTTTGTGTTCGAAATATATCCATCCAGCCTCCTAGCACTCTTATTGATCATCATGAACTTTGCTCTCACTTCTGAAGAAATGGCTTTGTTAAAATGCAACTGGACCAGCCCTTGCTGAGTAGACTGAGAGGAGACCCTGATCTTGAGCAGAAGACGGCCAATCAGATGCAGTGATCACCATGAAGCTGCTTTCCTAAGGAAGTAAATTTGCAAAAAAAAACCAACTACTATGCCTGTCCTTGGCACCACACATTCTATATTAATGGGTGTCTTCTATAAACATTTAAGCTACACCTTGTGTGCCCACTGAACTGAGATAAATGAGCACAGAGAGGAGTACATATAAAGAGAAGCTTAAATTAATCACTGAATACCCTTCAAAAGGGAAGGTTTGAAAGAACAGCAAGGCACCAGGATTCTATTTAATATGTTACACAGTGCTTAATATTGATCCTAAAATTAGAACAAGGAGTTTCCCAAAATAATAAATTTTAGAGCTATCAGAGATTTTAGAGACAACCTGAATTAGTGCCATTATTTCATTTGGAAGAAACTAAAGCTGGGAATAAATGAGTTGCCCAAGACTGCACAGTTAGTTTTTGCTGTTCTGGGTTACTCATGACTCTGGAGTTCTCTCTCTAAATATGTTACTTTTCCTGTTTCCCATGAGACAAGATATACCAGTTGCTCCCACTCTATCTTGCAAAGGCCATGAGTGATTCCATGCAGTCTGCATTGACTATAAACCATTGCAAATCTTAGAAATCCATTTCCCTGCATCCTATGTAAATCAGACTTGTTAATCAGAAGAAATGCTTCCTTTGCCTGCTGGAATCTGGGTGTGCTTAAAACAAAAGAATTTGTTTTATGTAGAAGGTCACAGAAGAAAAACTACATCAGTATAGAAAAGATAGTATCACAATAAATAAACAAGAAATAAAAGCAGGGTGGGGGGGGGGCTATATAAATCACAGGCATATTTATGCTAATCTCTATGCAAACATACCAGTGAAGATTTTATAGAGCTGAGTGCCTTCCATGCAAGTATCTAATGAAAACTGCTGCAACAGTTCACAACCCTCACAATCTCTCCATTCAATAATGAATGCTCCCTATTTATTCTTCCCTGGGCCAGAAGAAGCACGAAAAGCAGTATCATCCCACGTACTAAGTCTCTGCTCCACATGGCAACAAACAAGAGACAATGGACAGTTCCACTCTGAATCATATTCTGGAAAAGCAAATTATATCATTTTTAATTCATGGGATACTTTCCTCCTGGTTTTTATGGGGAGCGGAGACCTCGACAGTGTATGAACCAGCCTTTAAAAGAGCAAATAAAAGGCCTGCAAAGAGACAAAGTGAGGCCCATGAAGAAATTTTTCCTCTGGTTACTCTCACAGCTGACATTTCTCTCCTAAGATCCCAATCTGACTTCATTTCCATCGAGCAGCAAAGCTCAAGCACTTTCTTATCACCTTGAAAACCGTATTGAGTGGACAAGAAACTTAACTAGGAGGTGCATAGTCTTCGAACTCTGCATTAGAAAAATGTCACACAGCTCATCTGTTTTCTATACTTGGTGGGTATGCCGAGAAGGAGTTTAAGAGACAAAGCAGTCACCTTGTACTATTCAAGCTAAATAGGCAGAGCAAATGAATGCAGGGGATTATGTAATACCGTGCACAACAGCTTAGCATAAAGCTACAGCTTGGCAAGAGGGTGGGCAGTAATGAGGCTAATGGACTGTTTAGATCCATTTAAATTTTGTCCATCCAAAGTTTACAATCATTGGCTTAAGTATTAAAATAAAAATGTTATTCTCACTGCATAAAAAGCAGAGCGCAACTCTGTATGACAACAAATCATTTACCCATTATTTGTAAGTGTCCAGTTGATTAAACACTAGTTGCAATTTATATATATATATATATATATATATATAAAACTTGTGATTTTAAATCAGTGTCTCAGAGACATAAAGAAGCAGTCTTTCAAATGAATTGTTAATCCAAGTACTGTATATATACATCATTAGTAAGCATTTACTCAATTCTATTTTCACTCTCTCCCACACACACACAAAAATCCTAACTAGCTATTTAGGTAATGGTTCCAGATTTCTGAGAAATTCCGAAGTATGAATGTGTTCAGTGGAATATTTATTTACTAAGCACCTAAGTGTAGAGAAATGTTTAATTGGGGCTATGGTTCCTAAGAGCTTGGTGTTAAGAATTTAAACTAGGCTTTGAGATCAGGAAATTTGGATATTCTAAAGGCTATGAGGAAATATGACATGATTTTACTGAGAGGAATAGAGGGTCTGATTTATATTTTTCAAATATTATGCAACTCAACTTGTATTGGGTTGAGACTGAATTGGAAGGAAGAAAGACTGCAGGCAGAGATTCCAGCTAAAAGATGAGGGCATATTTGAACAAGTTTTCTAAAGAATGTCTGGAACCGGACATTATTAATAGAGTTTCTGAGAGAGGTTTGCATTTCACTGGGCATCAATGGAGGCAAAAGTTTCTAGAACAAATAACCTAAGGAAATGAAGAGGCAGAGACACTGGCCAACTAAAGGCCATGAGGGAAGCCAATGTTGAGATATTTCAAATTCAAACGCTGCCATAGAAAACCAAGAGCCAGCAGTACAAATGGAGCGACAAGCATACAGCATTAGATACAAAAGGGCTCCAATGAGAACATGTCAGGAATGAGTACAAAAGGATTCTAGGGCCATTTTCAAGCAGGTTTTTAAATGTTGTATATTCGCAGGAATGAGTACAAATGGATTCTAGGGCCATTTTCAAGCAGGTTTTTAAATGTTGTATATTCGCAAGTGCTTTCCCAATCATTATTTACATTCTCTGAACACTCCGTGAAGCTACTTTGCTATGATTTCACCAAGGCAACGAAGTGGAGACAGCCTTTAGATGGGTTTTTCAGGGCACTAGAAAGCATGTAGACCAGTTCCAAACTTTTTCCCTAGAGCCCTCATTCTCATCATGTGGCTTTTATTCGTAGATCACACCCCCAGCTTGCCAGGAATTCAAATTCTCAGAACAGGTGCCTAGGATTTGACATCAGAGGCCCTGCTGCTGCATGAAGTTCACAGTGTCAAAAGTCAAAAGCGAAAAGCACTGAGCAAGATAAGTAAGAACCCACATGGAATCGATGAGCGGGGATGGCTGTGTTCTGAAATTCTCGAGGAGTAGCTGGGAAAAAACCAAGCTGCAGTGACACTGCTTCTATCAGAAAGACTGAGAAAATGAATTTTTAGGTAGCATGTGGAAGAGCCTCTGAAAAGGCCGGCCCCTCTGGAGGGGCTGTATCTACTGGCCCTGAGAAGAACACCTGCTGTTTTCCAGAAAGGGAAGGGGAGTCCGTTTCCTGCATCTCAGAGACAGGCAAACTCTTCTCATTTTCCAAGCCTTTGTCCTTCAGTTGGCCTCTGTACAGCAGTGTAGTACTTCAGTTTGCAAAGATACCCCAGACTGGTCATCCCAGCCTGGACCACCCTGGAGCTAATGAGGCACAAACCACACGAGTCACTGCTGCCCTCCCTGCCAGACAGCGGGATGGATGGCCTGTGCCCTGGGGCTGGCCTGCTGACTTTTTTCTCTGATCCACAAACTCAGCAGGGACAGGACAACACAGTGATGATGACGATGAAAGAAGCAGTGAGTCTAAGGCAGGGGGCACAGAAAGCAGAACTCAGTCCATGGTTGCACAACTGTTCTAATTCCTGGGAGGCTACGCAACCATTCAATTCTACAAGGTACCTTGAGCTAAAACACTTTGGAGAAGTTTGCTGGCACTGGAACAGATTGAGGCAAATGTGACTTGGTGTTTGCACAGTTCCGATTCCTTTCCTGCAGCCTCCTAAGATTCTCCTAAGAATCCAATATCTAGAGCAAGAACTACTACCTCTCAGGGCCTCTTAGGAGCTTAGAGCAGACAAGCAAGTTAACTGGTGGGCTATGAGATGATCGTGTTTGAAAAAACAAAGGAAAAGCAGGTATTTTTTTACCAGAGTGAATTCTACTGTATATCCCCTAACAGCATCCCTGCTGAATGAGGGAACACACTGATGGATTTAAAAAGGCAAAAGATTGCAAAAATGACTGCCTATTGGTTCTCCCTGTCTCAGTTCACTTATAGTGTATTTTAGAGCCAAACACAGCATTAAGATAGATCAACCTACAAAGCCATCCCCCAAGGACAAATGACAAATTCTGGACTGCTGCATCCCATCACACAGGTGTTTTAAAGGCAGAGTGTACCAACTGACAGGAAATTGTGTCGCGATGAGGGATCCTGTGCTATAGAAAAAAAACACAGAGGAAATCTGACCTCCTGAGGCCGTTTCCAGCCCTGATCCTCAGAGTTTCTGCAGGAAAGACACAGCAGAGAAATAAATGGACTTTTCCACGCTGCCTGGGTCACTCGCTAGCCTGCAGATGCTTCTTGAAAGTGATGAGAAGGAAAACAGTAAATCAAGTTGTCACTTGGAAAATAAACAGCCCACATCCTGGAGAGGGAAGCTGCCTCAGTCCACAGAAGAATGGCCTGGAAAACCACGCTTCACTGAAATCACTAGAAAGCTAACGGCATGTTCTGAAGATGGCAATGCTCTCAATTGCATTACAATAAAAGTTAAATTTTCTCTTCATTTGCTTAAGGAATACATATTTGCAGGTGCCATGCAGCGGGTCACGTGCCTAGTGCTGAAGGAGTCTTAAGTGGCGACCCTGTGAGTTGGAAGAATGAGCTGAAATTCTACTGAAGAGAAATTGTGAAGGGAAATACTTTTAGTAACTGCTCAGTGCCAGACCCTGGCATGAGCTCACACTAAACAGGGTGCCCCTGTAGTTGAGAGTGCAATGGGACAACCCACTGTAATGAGAAAGGCTGTGGATTGGACAGACTTAGTTTGACAGCCAGCTCTGGAACTTGAAAACATCCACAGAACCTTAGCTTATTACTTACCTTCTCTAACTTTTTGGTTTCCTAATCTACAAAATGGAAATAATGGAAATAACCATAGAATATATATATATATATATATATAGTATTATAGAGAGAATATATTCATATATATTCTATATATATTCATATATTCTCTCTATAAATATTCATATATTTATAAATATGTATGTATATATATATATATATCTCATAGAGTTTCTGGGAAGCATGAGTCACATAAGTCCGTGGCCCATCTCTGAGCTATAAACACATTAGTAATTGTTGTTGCTGTGAATTTGTACATAAATAAGTCTTCACAGTTCATTACAGCAAATTTTAACAGATGATACAGGCACACACAAGAGGGAGGAGCAGATACTGGGTGTTAGCGAAGGCTCCATACAAAAGGTCAAACTTAAACTCTGTCTTGAAGTATGAGGATGAACTCACTGCACAAAGGGAGGGAGAAAATTCTAGTCAGAAGAAGCAGCAAATTCACAGGTGTGGACATCAGAAAGCACAGGGTGTCCAGAGGAAGAAAAACTCAGTGTGGCCAGGGAAAGGGCGTGTGCACAGGCTCAACACGCAGGCAGGGGCCTTGCTGCCAAAGTCCTGAGACACTTGGGATGGAAACCCAGAGAGGAGAGCTTCAGCTTGTGAGTAGCACCATTATTCTTGGGTCAGTGGGTGGGCAAACAGTTGGATAGGTGAAGAAGGATCTAGGAGATAGTTCTGAAGAACAGGTATTTCCAAGAAACAATGGTCTGAGGCAATGGTGCTGCATAGGTCTGCCTGCCCACTAGCAATAACTTATGTACTATGCTACAGATTTTCTTTCCCTTTGTCTACCAGATCTATAGGAGTCAAACTGTAATCATGCTTCTTTCACTACCAGCTTCTCCTTTTAATTGTGGGTCAATCAAACAAGCTTTGAACACAAAGTACACTCACTCCTGTAGAGGTAACTCCATTTCCCTGTTCTCATGTCTCCATGAGAACATTTTTTCCCCTCTCCAGAAGGGAATTATTTGACCTTCTCTCCTATACTCATTAGCTTCTCCCAATGAGAGATGAAGTGATCCATTTGTTTGATGATCTAGTAAGGGTCTGACACCCAGAGGTCCACATAACTTAATTAGGTGGTCCCTGACCCCAGGTGCTCATCTTTCTCTCTCCTTCAGATTGGTCCTTCTTGCAAGGACTGTGAGTTCTCCTCAAGGTCTGCCCATGCAGTTGATTCTGTCATAGTGGACTCTTCTCTGGTAAAGATAAATCACCACTATAGCATCAGAAGAAAGCTATAAACTCACCTATAGTTGTGTAGGTAAGTTTAATTTGGGGGAAAATGAAAAGGAAGCCAAATCAGACAACAGATCAAAGCCATACTATGACACACAGTTCTACCACTAGCAAAAGAACACAATCCTGATCCTTGACCCGAACTCCAATATAACTCTTATGTCTACTCTGTTGATTCAGAATGTTATAGGTGTCACTTCAGACAGCCAATCCTTGGATTGTTTTCCTCTGACTTGGAAGATAATAGCTATATCTAGAACTACATGAGGTCAAATATGTTACTATGTCAATTATATTAGTTTGTTAAAGTCAACTCTTTACCAGAGTGTTTACCAAGACATATTTCTTAAAATTATACCAAGGAAATGGGTGATTAGAATAGTGAAGTATTTAAGCAGATTTGTCTTCCTAGGGATGTCTTTAATGGAGTTTTTGGAAGTTTTTCCAAAAAATTACAAAAAAATATACATATTCACATACCTACATATCATTTTACTCTTGGTCCAGCCCAAAAAAAGAAAAAAAAAAAAACTCTGCATATGTTAAACCTGCTTCTTTTATCAAATTATACAACAACTGGTAACTGTAATAAAGCACCAAATGTCTCATTGTGTGACTGTATTCTATAGACTTGATGAGGACAAATAAATTACTAGGGACACAGAGCTGGGAAGGAAAGAGTGGAGAACTGTAATTTTGATACAAACAAATTTAATGATGATGAAAAATATCCACAGTGATTCTAGGACATCCAGTAAATCACCTGAACTGTTTTTTTTTTTCAACAGCACACACTCTAACCCTAATTGCTAACTAAATTAGGTATTCACTGTATTCATACATACTGTTCAGAAAGGAATAAAAAATCATCAAATGTTCACACATTTGGGAAAAATATACAGAGATTTTAGAAGCAATAGATAAGAAATGTTAAATCCATACGTCCATATTCATGGATTTTAAAATATTTGAAGTATTTAAATATGTATTTCTATGAAACCTCTCTTTCAACCAGGTAAAGACTCCACACCAAATCATCACTTTAGCAGAAACCTTGGAAGATTATTGACTACCTCTGTCACAGAAACCCTGTATCTAAATTCTCTTGTTGGTGAAACTCTACCTGTAAGTATCAAAATCGACCATGATAATTGGGTTTGTATAAAAATTCCTACAGATAGTTCAGGAGCTCAAATGATTCTGTTCCTAAATGGGAAAGAGACATAAAAATTGCCTCATTTGGGTGATGAATGGGGAGTATAAGATGATAAAGACTTTTACCTATATTTCCTTTATTCATCCCAGAATACATAGAGAATAATAATTATGAATAGTGGGTGACCAACAAACTTTACCTACACTAATTATATAATATATGTACACACATGTATATAGAGAGACAGAGAATGATCACTAATTTATATATATGCATGTATTATAATTTTAATTATATGTAACAAGAGTAGAAAAACATGTAGAGGCAATCTACCCACCAATTTTATGGTGTGCTTAATTCTGGGAAGGGGAGAAGAAAAGGAAAGAGAGAGGTATTCAAAAAAAAAAGTCTGTCTTTATAAAAGGATATAACTCAAACATGGCAAAATGTGAACATTTGTTTAATCTGGGCAATACCTAAACCATCATTTATTATGTCCTCTACTATAGGGGATATATGTTTTATATCTGAAATGTTTCCTAATTTACAAAAGTTAAATCTCTGCATATCATTCTGATAAAACACTTCGTCACCCAGTACATCTTTGGATAGTTTATCCATACACATTAGTTCCTCAGTCATACAGTGTGAGCAGCCATTTTTAAACCTTTTCAAAATCTCCCGGGATGTGCCCCGGAATGGGCTCAAGAAAAACTTGCAGACTTGCACTGAGATGAGGTTGAATTGATCACAGTGATACTAAAGGTACCCATTCTCTTTGCCCCCTCATTGTCCCCTCTGCCCCTGCAGCACCCCTGCTGCTCAGTGCCCAGGCAGCACAGAGCTCAGTCTGGTTTCCTAAGGATGGAGACGGATCTGAAGGGTGGAGAAGTCCCCTCAGTGGCCACCCTGTGAGAGCCCCACAGTCAGTGCTGACAGTCAAGCAAGGCTGAAGCCCAGGGTCGGTCACAAGTAGGTCTGATACAAGCCTCCAACCCTTTCTTTCCTCAGCAGCACAAAACCATCCTGGTTCTTTAAGAAAATCCCCACTGAGAACCCTGAATCTGTGCCCAGCCCTCTGGCCTCTGGGCAGCAGGCAGCCCAGTCCCCTTGTTTGCACTGTGGGCTCCAGCCTGCAAGTCTAGACAGAGTGGCTTGTTAAAAGGCCCTGCAGTCAGTGCCTGGGCAGAATCAATAGGCTTTTTATGACACAAGGAAAACTTTCTATTTTGTTAAATGCGGCTAATCTACTATTTCTGTAGTACTCAAAGTTTCAGTGCTGAGCACTAAAGCCTAGGTGATTAAAACTCTGCTCAGAGACACAAACTGGGGAGCTTTGCCAACGTAGGGGCACACATCCCAGAAACCTGGCTGTCTTCTTTTACAGCTAGGTGTGCATTTCCCTTTCCTCCCCAGGTGGGAGGGAGACATGGCACTGGGGGCGGGGCGCTGATACTGATAAAAATTAAAACCACCCCATTACGAGACTCTCATGTAGCAGCTAATGAGACCCAGGGTCTCACATAATTAAAAGAGAGACTCTGAGCCTAGAGGTGGATGAGGATGGAGGATGAGGATGGGGAGGGAGCCTTCTCTAAAGTGAAGGCAGACTTAAAAATCAGTGACCTGATTTAAGAAGCCTAAATAAAGAAAATCTTTAGCGATTGCAAATTCAATTATAGCACTAACGGCACACATAAAACTAGAATAAAGTGTGTATTTAATTTTCATCATTTCTTCAGACTATTAGCAGTCTTTTTTTTTTTTAAAGGAAATATACAGACAGGAATGGGAGTGAGTAGGCAGGTGGGCAGGTAAAGAGAGGAAGAAGCACTTTATTTATTTTATTTCATTGTTCATCTTGGTCCTACCTCTTCCATTTCCCCTGCAAGGCCCCAGGATGCAAGGACCCTTGGAACTGCATCTGCCAGAGTGGCAGATCCAACCACTACACCTAGGAAAGTCTTTGTAGGGAGAGATGTTTTGTTTTGTTTTTGCCGTAATGTAAAAAGGACAAGAAATTAGCACTCATTGAACGTGTATTATGTCCCAGGTTTTATATACAGAAGGCCCCAATAAAACAAACACTATAGACTTAATATCTGACAAGAAGTAACCAAGACTTGTTTTAGTAATTTTAGTTTTAAGATATTAACATTGCATCATTAAAGATCATGTATTATATTAACTTTCACAAAAGTCATGTAAAATAAAGTTCTACTAGCCCCATTTCACAGATTCAAAAGGGGTGAAATACATGCACAATACCACAGCTACTAAGAAATAGATCCAAAACACAAACCAAGGTCAATCTCCAGATACCATATGCTTTGCATTAAATAATATTTCTTCCTATCGAGGAGTGTGTGTCTTTTGCAAAAATCTGTCAACAGTATCCCTGTGGGAGACAAGCTACTCATTTAAAATCACACACACACACACACACACACACACACACACACACACACACATGCACACACAAACATTTGCATAACATGCCACATTTTCAAAACAACTTTCACAGATACTGTCTAATTTTATAAAGCCTTCTATAAGTTTTACAGGAACTTCTATCTCATGAGCAAGGCGAGATTTTCAGCAAACATTTAGGTGTATTAATGTAGACTTTGAAATGTATATAAATCATAAGAACAATTGGGAAAACTGTGGAAATTCTGTATATTTGTAACACTGGAAATATAGAAATGCTAAAAAAAAAAAAAACCATTGAATTATGATAGCATAAATAAGGAAATCCACTTCTGATACACTGAATCTAAAATAGCAACTCTCCTTCTAAAGCAGAATGATTCACAAAGCATTTACAGATTCTTTACCACCCCAGCAACTCAACTGAACCCCCAGAGCCAAACAGCAAGATTCTGGGTTGCCACCACAGGCTACAATCAGAAAGATATCCAGGATTTGCAGAGGGAAAAACGTTTGTTGATTTTTGATTTAAAAGAATACATAAACCTGGGACTATAAGGCTCTTTAAAATACAACTTAGATTGGTTTACTATTCTAGCTAATGTAGTCATTTATATGGGTATTTACAGTTCCTGTGATGTCCAGAAGAACCAAATCCTAACCACCTCCAGACACAGTAAGTCAGATTTCTCAGCAATATTTTTTATCCATAAGTTACTATAAGATTACAAATAACTTTGATTTCCCCACTATGGTATGAAGATGCTTCATAGGAGATCCCAGATCTAGTGAAGTTGTAATATTTTTACATATTTGTAGGTCAAGCTTTCTAACCAACCTTTGTAGGTGAATGACTCAGAGCAAAGAAAAGTAGGAGATCCTTGAAACACTGTCCAAGACTTAGAAAAAACAGGAGGATGGTGACTCATTCCTGCCAGATGTGGTGAAATCCCCATGTAGATAACAAAGATGTGTCTCAATATGGTGAAGTCCAAGAGGATGCTGAGTGAATTTCATTCTCAGAGTTAAAGACTCAGGAACTTAGTCTTAAACCTCTCTCCCCAGGTATGATCATAACACGGGAGATTGATGAAACCATCTCAGATGAACATTTGATGGAGGTAAACATCAGAATGTCATTCTCATCAATTGCAATGAAAAATTAACATCCAAATATTCCATAGTTGGCAGACTTAGATTCAATAATTAGTCTCAAATTATGGT
The DNA here is from genome assembly GCA_004363575.1 of Solenodon paradoxus. NCBI lineage: Eukaryota > Metazoa > Chordata > Mammalia > Eulipotyphla > Solenodontidae > Solenodon > Solenodon paradoxus. The sequence goes on along the minus strand of RJWH01000058.1, from coordinate 502,626 downwards.
TTTAGATAAAATGTTTTTACCAATCCATGGTAAATCAGGAAAACAAGGGCCACGCAGTACATTTATTAATGAAAGCTAAATGTAGGCATTAGTCATTCAGGAAACAAAGACATTATGTAGGACCTACTCTCTGCCAGATTCTGTGCTGGTCCCTGGAATATGGAACTTTCATTTTATCCTTTCTATTTTGGGGAGTTTGCATTTTCTTTTTTTATCAGGTGATGGTGATGATAAGTAAAGTTTGTTAATATCATTATTTATCAAAATGAAAATAATACTATTTTACTCCACTCTTCTATAAAAATTTACCTGTTGAAAAATTTAATAACTAACAAACTAAAGAATCTTCTCTTTGTGAGTTGTCAGATGGGTTGGGTGTCAGATGGGCCCAAACATGACATTTTCCTGAAATGGGGTTTAACAAGTGCTTCAAGTAGAGTAATCAGCCATTCCAATTTGCCTGGGACTGAGAAGTTTCCCAGGATATGAATTTCCAATGCTAAAATGGAAACAATCCCTGGAAAATCAGAATTATTGGTCATTCTATGACATGAGTCACAGCTCAGAAAGTGCAAAAAAGGAAAAAAAAATCAATAAAAAACTCTCCATTACCTGAAATCAATGACAAAGAGACTGATTTGAAATAATTGAGTGTGTTTGTTATCTATGAGTTTCTAACCATTTTAAACTTGACATTCTAGTTTCTAAAGAGCAAATAACTTCATTAGTAATATAAGTAATCTATTTGTTGCTATAGCATATTACTTTTCACAAGTTTTACATTAAAGTCATTCTTCAGTCAACCTGGATTCCCTCTGGATTCATAAGGCTCCTTGAGATGGCATGGAACCTCAGAGCCATCGAGTTCATTATCAATGATCATTGTACACCACCATGAATAAACAGCTTTTGCTTTCCAATTGTTTGATTTTAGGATCATGGGCATCTTTTGTTTTATAAATAACAAATTACAGTGTATGGAACGATTTTTGCAAACAGTAGTATTCCCTTGGGGATTAGTCAGCTAACACCAATAACAGGGAGAAACTTCACAAAAGCTTCAAATCAAAGCCTCTGATATCCCCAAATTTGGCAGAAAAATAGGTGTCTTTTGTCCCTGAGTGCTGCTCATTCTTCCTCTCCCTGCTACCTCATTACCTACAGCTCACCAGCTAAGATCACCCACCTGCTGGATGATTTTGAGCACCCCCAATACTAGATACCATTACAAAAGAACAATGGTGCCCTACTGCCCTTGACTGAAGTATTAAAGTTAGAAGACATTATAAAAATAAGAGAGACAGAGAGAGAAAGAAGGGAGGAGCTAGTACCATTCCTCTGCTATGTCCCGGGAACAGGGAGAGGACCTTTAAAGTAATGTCTTTTCATTTCTACAGTGACCATAGGAAGCAGGTACCACTGATTTGCATACCAGGAAATGTCCGTAGTCCCTAAGGAAAAATGGTGCTGGTGATACCAGAGACTTTAGTTCTGGCTTGGTATTATTATGCAGAAAATATGTCATATAATCTTACAACAACCTACTTAAACATTATTATCTTTGGTTTTCAAAGGGGAAACTACAATTCAGGATTTAAGAAGATGCAATTAGAAAAGCAATCATTGAAGGAATTTACAGTGGGGCTTGGGTCTTCGATCTGATTACTCTCCAAGTGCAGTAAGAGATTTTGTATAAAAGGCATTGCCCAGTGACCCTATGTGTCTTCTTCCAGGGGCTCTGGGGTTGCTAGTTCAGACAGCAACCCTTTAAATGGTGATGCTCAAGCTGGTGATACTCTAGCCATTATCCTTTTCGTTTCCTTTATATGGTGAGACGGAACTACCCCTTGAAGCTGATAATACATACTTCAGAGCAGCACTCTCTCTCAAAATTTCTAACATATCCAACTACTTCTATGCCTGGCACCCCTGAGACCCAAATAAACATAGCTGTATGACTGTGTGCCATCTGAGACTTTAATGACTCACTCATTTATTCATCCATTCAGCAGTCAGAGGGAAGGGGCCCTGGTCATGTGATAGGCTGATAATGAAAACAAGAGTGCTCTCGGGTTTTAGCATGTCACATTGCCAAAGCAGGCTATCAATAACGACATTTAAGTCATTTAGAAATGTGAATGATCTTTGAAAACAGTTATTCAACTGTATGGTATTCTCACTTATTTTTCATTTTTAGAAGATGCCCTCCATTTCTTTAAAAGCTCCATAGTAATCCATCCTACGTTTCCTGATGAGCAGACTGTGTAGATGATCCAAGAACTCTGACTTTGGAGTGACCGCCAGGTACTCAGAATAAAAGAAACTACAGCTGTTTACATGTCCAAGAAGAGAGAGGCAACTCGCTTCTAATTTACAGGTAGAGTTAGTAGGGTCTTAGTTATGGAAAGTATCTTTAAAATTACATTTTCTATTTCTTTTTACAAGTCTAGCATAGTTCAATTTTTATCCAAAGCTAGATTCAAGAGAACAAAGATAGGAATGCAGGCTCCAAAGTTTTATGTAAGTGAGTCAGATACAAAATAACTAGAGAGTAGATACATGAATCTGACAACTGAAAGAACAACTTCAGAAGTTTCATCTCCAGGATACTGGAAACTTCTTCTCCTTTCTTTAAGGCCCCTTGTGTGTGCAGCTCATCTAGATGCATATTTACAGCAATGTCCCACAGTCACTAGCGGTGGCCCTGGGCAGCCTCTGGCCCTGGGCAGCCTCTGCCCCTGGGAAAGTGGTCCCAGAAAATAGTGTGTTGCTCAAAGCCACTTGGCAAAGCTACTCATTTGATGTGGGTTGCCTTTTCTACAATGTGAGCTTTTTTTCTTCTCTCCCATGCAGCAGTGTGGACTCTCTGACTTTGGGGGGTGAAAGGGGGGATGCTGCTTAATGATTCCTGTGCAATCTCCTGAAGGCCTTATCAGTGGTGTACAGTCCCTCTTCTGACAGCTGACCTTTCCCACCATGCTCAAGATGAGGGAAAAGAAAATCACCAAAGCAATTAAAAGCATTAAATGAGGAAGGAGGAGGGAAAAATGCACTCTGTAGCCTAATGCAGAGGAGCCACACAGAAACTGAAAAAGAAAAAGGAGGAGAAACAAAGACAAGCCAAGCTAGTGAAGAGGGACATACTCAAGACGATGTACTCTCCCAGTCCTCTTTATTTCCTTTCCTGATGGCTACAGAAGGCATGAAAAGGCTGTTAATAAATCTGAAAACCATGCTGCTGAGAAAATAAAGAAGACGAGAAAAGAAGAAGCAATGGCATGCTGTAGCTGGTGAGATACAAATTCTTCTCCTCTCTCCGTGAGCCCTGACAGGCATTCCAAGTGGGAAGGAAGCTCCTTGTCTCAGGAACATAGGTGAGTCTGCCCCTGGGCTGCCGTGTACCTACTCCTAAAGGCCCTCAGAGCAGGGGCAGCTGCCTGCAGTTCCCATCAACACATTCCTTGATGTCATCCCTCCTTGGCACATGACCTCCCTTGCCCATCTCATCTGAAATACATGGATAACTTTTATTTGACATTGATACAGTCCATTTTGGAGGAAGATAGGCATGAATGTGTGGATACACAGAGAGCAGAGCATCCTCACGATTTTGCAATCAATCACACTCTGGTGGCTCAGGGGTGAAGCCTTTGCCTGGGACATAGCTTATGCAAACAGCCCAAAGACCTGGGTTCACAGTCCAAGACTGGGGGGAACAACTAAAATGGACTACTAAATAAATTAATTGCTTTTTCCTCTACTTGCTCTTCCTGCCTGCCTGTTGCCCGCCTACCTTCATTCCTGCCTGCCAGCCTTCATCTTAAAAAAAAGTCACCAAATAGACATGTCTATTTAAAAGTAATTTTTTTAAGTTTCATATTTATAGTAAAGTGAAAAATAATTATTTATGCCTTGAACTCTCTTGACAGCTTCAGAAGCTCCTGTGATGAGTATTGTCAGCAGATATGTAGAAGACACATTCAACTCGCTGTCCAGGCTGCAGAGGACAGCACACGCAGACACTCTGCAGACATGTGCTTTTTAAACACAGGTAGGGCTCAATCTCCGCTTACTCAGAGAGTGAAGGAGAGCCCTACTATCATCTAACCAGGTAGCTAAAAGGAAGCAAATCTGCAAAACATGTTGCTGGAGGTAAATTTCCTCCTCCCAAGGTTCTCAGTGGTTCCCTAGAGTCGGTGACTCCAGAGGTATGCACTCTGTGGATAGGCTGCTCTTCCGTAGCCATGGGCTGCACGATTTCAAAGTAGCAGCTACACGTTAGGAGCACTGGCACATGCTCATCACCTCGCTGGGCTGTCTGAAACCACTGCCACTCTGGGACACAAGCGCTAACACTGTCTGCTCTATGGACATGAGGGTTAAGGGGAGAGACTAGTCACCTGCCCCTGGTGGCTCATCTGTTAAGCGGCACATCAGAAGGACTCTTGTTTTTAGATGGGGGAGGGTTGACAGGGACCACTCAAACCACATCTCCTAGCCACAACCAATTCTGAGTCTGCATCAGACACCCGCCTCCCTTGGCAGTAGAGAAAGCTTTGTGTTCAGTTACAAATGCAAAACAAACAAATCAGCAAGTGTGGGTTCTCAACCACTGCCCAGAAAAACCTATGTGGGGGTGAAAGCCAAGGAAAAGGCGCTGTTATCAAAGATTCATTAGCTGTCCACTGGGAACCCCACCCATCACCACAAACCTTCTTCTTGTCCTCACGCTATGCCCAGTTGCAAGGGGCATTTGCACTAGTGTAAAAATGGTATCTGTTAGTGTGTCCTCTGTGGTCTCTACAGAGGGTGGGGGTGGAGACCTGTCAGCAAACCAGTCAGTGAACATTCGAGAGTCATCAGGTGTTGAGAGACAAAGAGTTTTTCAACTCTGGAGACAGCCAGAAGTCTTCCCTAAGTAAATGCTATTCTTAAAAGAATTCTTCCTATCTACTAGAAAGAGGAAAGGGTTAAAAATCAAGGTCACTGAAGATTCTAGAGACAGGAATCACATGTTCTCATGAAATCTGAGTTCTGTATCCCAGGAATGAGGAAAACACTGATTAACAGAACATATATTTCTTCATATCTGTCTCTTGACAGTGCTAACACATTGCTGAAGCTATGGTGTCAGAGAAAATTCTACTTTTCCTTAAGAGTCATCTGATTTTCAAGCAAATCCCTTGACTTCTTAAGCCTGAGTTTACTCATCTGCAAATTAGAAAGAAATCATTTTAAGTCATTGGCTTATTGTGGAGACTAAATGACATAACATATGGAAAGTCTTTAGTATTGTGCTATGGTCATTAGTAATTAATAAATGGCAGCACCACTATTTATGAAAAATACACTTTAAATCTTAACATAAAATAAACCATGTCTGCTACTTCAAATGAGCTTAATACAAAAACATAATCATTTCTAAGACAAAATTTCTGCCTTGTAAAGTTTATAAAATGAAGACATGGAAAGGTCATACAATAAAAAGTCTAGAACATTTCTGTCATAAATCTTGCCATGGACTGTCCTCACTGCAGGAGAATCACTTGCTATCCCCAAGTACCAACCCTAGTCAGTGTCCAGATTAGCCTTCATTCACAGGAGACGCACTTCGTACCACTGCAAGATGCCACTTTCCAAACCACTGGTATAAACTCTAAGAGTATGTTGAAGTCCATGAAGACAATCAGTTTTCCCAGGATTCATTTCCAAAGCTCAATACTACTTTATAGGACTGAAAAGAAAAGAGAAAAATCCTGAAGGACTCATATGTCTATGTTCTTTCATCATAGTGAGAAAATTCTGTGAGACCACAAGACAAACAGAAAGAACTTTTACATAATAAAGTGCTTCTACTCCAGAAACAATCAAAAGGTCTGAAGAATGTAATGGAAGATCATTTAGGGTAGCCTTTCAATACTTCTTCGATTTCCATTTTGAAACATGTTTACTTATTGTCCCAAGTCACACATGGACTTTGTCTTGGGTAAAAATTGAAGGTAGCGGATGCTATTCAAAAAGATGGTGGTTTCACCTGATCTACAGAGGGGGATGAGCAAAATTTCTAAGTAATCACTCATTCAAGAAAACCATAGGGCATTGACACAGGTCCATCTCACCCCACTACTTAACTATAAATTAGGGAAATATCTTCTTCTGTTGCCAACCAGAAATTTCTCATAACAGAGAATCAGTATTTTAGAAGGCATAGGTTGTAGTATATTCCTCTACATCAATCTGTCTGAGCCTACTTCCTGCATAGTGCCAACCCAGTGTCACAAATGTCCAAATTCTCTCCACATAAATCAGTCTGTCTTAATCAAAAGGAAAGAACCCCAACTATCCCAAATAACAGATGCAAGTGCAAATACATCATACAAAGGCCATTGGACTGAAGGCTAATTATTATGGCAAGGATAACAGTGCTTACATAAAATTTAATAAAATAAAACCTCACTAGTCCACCTAATTGGAGGTAAGGTTAGTGTGATTGAATTTAAAAGTTAACAAATACTTTGTGAAAGAAATGCTGATTTGTTATCTCCATGGATATAAGGTTAGAAAGAACCTTGTTGTATGTGTGTGGGAATCTTGCAAGTGATTTTAAAAGGGATATTCTTTTGTAATTAGTACATTTGTTATTTGAATACAAATAATTGTGCTTAAGTAGAGGAGATGGATATTAATTTGTTGACTTGACCCCACAGAACAAAGTAACCATTTTCTCTTTTATTTCATAAATCCTTGCTCCCACCCACACTGTGCAAAGGTAAATTTTAACTTAACATGACTAAATTAGGAAAATATGTAATTAGTGGAGTGAACGTGAAAGGGATTTTATTGAGGGCTGGAAAATGTTAAGTGTCCTCTTTCTTCATGCTTCTATTCTACAAAATAACCTCACTTATAACATGGGAGTAATAACATATTAACATTAGGTGTTACCTGGGATTGTGGTGAGGTTAATAAATAGTACATTTTAATATTTATTAATATATAATTGTATAAATAATACATGAATGCATGTAATAGAATAATACATTCAGAGTAAAGCCTGGAATCTAGTAAGCACTTGACAAATCATCAACATTATCACCATCATCACCATATCACCATCACTACCATTACCATCATCACCACCATCACAATCACCACCATCATCATCATCATCACTGTCATCATCATCACCACCAACATCATTATCACCACCATCATCATCATCATATCACCATTATAGCCATCATTATCATGACCACCATTCTCATCACCATCATCATCATCACCACCACCACCATCATCATCATCATTATCACTATCATCATCATTTCACTTGGCTTTCAATGTCACTTCTAGCACCACCGACTAAGATATCTTTCCTCTCTCTTATATTCTGGTTCCCAGGCACCAATAAAACTACACTCTGGGAGAGATCATGTCTGCTTTATTAGCAATTTCCCCTCTGCCATCACTACTGTTCAGAGATGCATTGGTACCCACCAGAACCCACAGGTATCTCTGATAAAGAAGTGTTTATTTGCTGGCTGTTCTATATTGATGTGTTTACTGTGAACGAAGACAGAAGAGGGAGGGGGAATAAATCAGAAGCAGTTCAAGCAGGTTATTTTTCTGGCTGCCTAACACATGATCTGCATGCAGCTAGGAACTGTGCTGTCCAAATATCACATAAAGAGCCAGAGCAACACCTCAGCAAGCATTCTATCTGTATTTGTCTAAGATGATAAAATGCGTCTCGAAGCTGGAATGGTTTCAAATGCACTTGGCGTTTTTCTCCTTTCTTCAGACCCTACCAAGCTGCCAGTAGATTCCCAAAGGAATACAAATAAGTCACCCCATGCCTGTAAGATAGCCCCCTAGCCCTGTTACCCGCATCAGGCCACTGTATGAGTCAGCTTGGGTGGCTTCCACAACAGACATGCATTTCTCCCAGCTCTGAAGGTTGGGAAGCTTAGATCAAGGTGCCCCAAATTATCTGGTGTCCTTTTGCTTTTCGGATGGCATTTTGCTTGCTATGGTTCTTCTCATAATGGAGAGAGAGGGGATTTTGGTCTCTTTCTCTTCTATAAAGTAGTAATTCCATTGTGGGCCCCATCTTCATGATCTTATCTAAACCTAATCACCTCCAATGGTCTCATCTCCAAAGACCATCACGCTGGGACTTCAATATATGAATCTGGGGGAGAGAGGTCCAATAATTCAGTCTGTAAATAAGAATAAATGGAAAATTCACAGTATAATTTCAAAAGCAGGATCGTCCTATGCAAAGATGATAGTGACAAGGTTGCAGGGCTCCTCAACCTTTTCCTGATGCTCAATGCCTTTTGATTTTTCTAATATCTTGTGATAGTAGAATGAGGTAGAGGAAGAGTTCTGTAGAAAATATAAGTGGCAGGTGAAGGTTGTCTGGCTTCTGGATAATGCTCCTCCCTCCCTGATGAAATTCTTCAAGGAGATGGTTTTGGTTACAATAGTAACAGGTTTGAAGATCAATTGCATTAAGGTCCCAAAATTGACCGGTAGAACATAGCCATTGCATTAGGGAGTCATCCATAAAGCCACAGAAATAATTGGATTGCAGAGAGAGAAGCAAAATTCCTGAAGTTCTGATAATGCCATTTTCCTCGTTTAATCCCTATAGAAGCCCTCTTCTATTTGGAGAAAGAAATTGCTTTTTCTTCTTTGGCACCAAAGCACTATAAGTTCCTATTGATACCTGCCGTGAACAAGGTAGGCTTGAATGAAAGTAGCTCATTCTCTGAGTCTTCATTTTCTTATCCATATAAAGAAGAAAGTATTACTTCTTGGATTGTCTGAGGTTAAAACGGTGTGATAGTGTAGAGTACATGGAGGGAGTTCACTAAGCATAGCTCTTCTGGGAGAACATTCTCTCCCAGTTATTATCTAGGCCCTGATGTTCCAAGTGTGCGCTTCCAGAGTCAGCATTATCAGAGCACAGTTTTCCAGGGGCACGGTGACTCCAGTGCATTTCATTCCAAAGCTAGTGTGCTGACATTGCCCCTCCGCCAACTTCCAGCACATCTGGCCTGAGCTCTGCACTCGGTTGAAGGCTGGATATGTGCTGGGTGCATGCATGTCTGGTGGCAAAATTCTTCCCACCAAGGAGCCAGAGACAAGAGCTTCATCAGAGACCAGAGCCCACCTTAGCCCAAGACTTCACATCTCACTTGTTGGATTTCTAAGATGTTTCATTTTTGTCAAGGTCACAACAAAAGAATAGATACAACTCTGTCATGTTGGCCTAGACAAGCTTACGTGCAGAGTGTGCTGAGCTTCACACTTCTCTTCTCTGATTTAGACATTCATAAAATCCTGCACTTGAACTAGGTACTCGTTTCATCAGACACATATGAACCGCAGCGCAAGGGCCAATAACTTTAACTATAATAACTAAGTATAAAGCAGTGGACTGAGACAAAGGGGGTTGTGGGAAATAGATTTATTTACAATTTGTATATGCTATGCTTTCCAACCCTGAGTCTTAGAATTGGGAAGACAGTGAGCTTCTGATCTGACACCTCCTGCTCTAGACTGAAAAGAGTGAAACCCAGGAGGGAGGGCAATAGACCTGTCTGGGATCATAAAGGGAACTTGGATCATGCTGCTCAGATGCCCCACCCTGCTCCTCTTCCCATGGGCATCAAATGGATCAACAAAGAAAGGGTGGAAGAAGAAATTGGAAACAGGCCAAGAAGCATCTAGTCTCCTTACAAGGAAATCCTACCAGGGGTTACAGTAATGCAATCTGGACGTAAGGATTCTAAAATCCCATTTGATAGGACAGAGCCCAGCGGTCAGCCTCAGCCCTAAAAACTGATGACATCTCAATTTTACAGTGAGCCTCGCACATAAGACTGAGCCCTGTGGGCATCTCCGGCCCAATCCACAGCTTCTGAGTGAAGTGGGATGCTGATGTGTATTCTCTCCAGCTCCTACTAGTTCCTCTCTTTTGGTAGCTGCTCAGTGGGGACCGGCTGTCAGCAATTTCCTTCCTCCAACAGCTGGGAGATGTTTTTTTGCAGTTAGCTGCCATTTGTTTCAATTATGTGTATTAATCACAGCCTTCGTCCTGATGGTACTCTTCAGGAAAAAAAAAAAAAAAGATCAGGGCTTTTGTGGGCTGGTTTATTTATTTATTTATTTTTAACCAAGCTGCTTCCTCACTCAAAACAGATGTGGTGTGTAGTGGCAAGAGAAAGAGAAAGTGATAGGTGAGAGGTGATCCAAGTGCAGCTGTGGGTAGGTGGCTGGGGGTTATCTAACCCATGTAAGGAAGGGAAACGAAGATAGTGCAACTTGGGGACTGTGACACAGAGAGGCCAGCCAGGCAATCTGTAATGATGCATGGCTGTCATTCACTTTTCATTACACAGTGAGTCATTTCTTCAGACAGGTATGAAGCTCCGACCATGCGCCAGAACGCTGGCTCTGCAGGAAACCTCAGTTGTGTTTTAAGTAAGAACAAAACCAAATGGAATCAGGAATTATTTCAGAGGCCAAGTGGCATTGTCTCATACCAACCTTGACCATCTGTGCCTTCTTGGGCCTATTAGCACCTCATTTTTTATTTAACAAATATTTATAGCAGTCCAGCTGTGAGGCAGGCAGTGAGCTAAGTGCTGAATATTGGCCAGTAAATAAAGTCACCATGCTTTTGTCCTCATCCATCTTGCTGTCCAGTGAGGGAAACAACCTTCAAAGGCCCACAGATGGAATAAGTGTGAACTCTGTTAAATTCTGTGAAGATCAGATCAAGGTGGGATGCACAAAAAGGGTATGAGGTGCTCCTTTAGATGGAAGGACTTAGGGGAAATCTTCTTCAGGAAGCAGAGTTAAAACTAAAGGCTGGAAATAAGCCCAAGTTAGCCTTTGAGAGGGTGGGAAGAGGAGACAGGACAGAAAAGAGCATAAGGGGTCTTCAGACTAACAGGGCCTGAGCAAAGCAGTTAAGACCAGGATGCAGAAGGACCTTTGCAAACTGTATTATGGAGTATGGACTTGATTCTAAGAAAAATGAGAACCACAAAAGGACTTCAAGCTTATAGTGACATGGTGTGAATTATACCTTAAAAAACCTCTCTCGTTGTTATATAAATAGCCAATTTCAGGGGCTGGGAGATTGTTCCTAGGTTTCTACAATTGTCCAACTGATGCATGATAGTGGGGTAGAATCAGATAGTGACAACGGACATGTAGGCAGATCTGAGTTTGAATTTGGGGATAAAATAAACACCTCCCTATCTCTTTGTGTCTTTATCCTTCTTACTTACAGCAAAGGACCTAAGGACCTAAGTCCTAAGTCCTAAATAAGTGTTTTGCCAACTCTATAGGTTATGGCAGGCCCCAACGAGATAAAAGTGAAATACTATCCAAATAGGATATTACTATTAATTTGATGTTATTACTACCATGATACTATCCATTTCTATTTGGTTCAAAACCTCAACACATAATAGATAACCAATCTTAACTCAGCAGGACAGTGGGAGAAGTATCTATACATTTGTCAAGTTTTATCTGGCCCTGAACCTGATGGGCACAGGCATAGGGACACCAGGTCCTGTTCTCTCCATACCACTCAGTGGTAGAAAGCTGGGCACTTGAAACTTAGTCATATTCTGAGGCCCCTAGAGTCCCACTAGTTTCTGAGTCGCCATCTTGTCTATTATGATAGTGCCCTAAATTGCATCATAAAGGGCCCAGGAGACTGTTTTCATTACTTAATTCACAGCTGGAGAGTGCCTTGGGCAAAAGTGACCCAGAAAATTGCCATCTAGCATGACCTTATATTCTTTAAGAATTGTCAAAAACAAAAATTGCCTCCAGAGAGCAACAAAAAGCAAAAACATCTTTTCTATGGGACAGTGCAATTGTGTGTGTGTATATAATAAAATCTGCTTTGAAATGCAAAGTCCTTGGAGAGAAGATTAAATCTTTCAGAATCCAAAGATTTCAAATGTTTAATATTTTCAAGGAAGCATTTCAAAAATGTATCGCAAACTTTCCCTGTCTCAGGAAACAGAATAGGTTAAACACAACTTGCTTAATTTAAAAAAAAAAAAGATTGGTATAATATCATTCTGTTTCTGTCACTAACTTTTTAGGTTTCCTTGTGTAAATCTTCTCATATGTCTGCATTACTAGATCAGGTGTTTCCCCAAATTTTTGTGAAGAACCAAATTTGTTTTGTTTTGGTTTTTTAAGTTTCCAATCTCTCCAGGCCAAAACATGACCCTCTAGTGCAGAACTAGCTGCTGATGCCTGGTGCTACTACCAGTCAAATCTGAAAACATTAAACTCGTGAAAACCTGTTCAACAAGAGCTGCCTTTGACCTGGATGACCCAAAAATGAAACTGCTATCAAAGCATGTAAGTGGTTACTCTCAGTTTCTAGGCTTATATCCTTATGTATGAGTACAATTTCTTGGACAACACTGATTAGCAGGAAGCACGATGAGTAACCCTAAGCTAGATGATATCCAAGATCTGTCCACCCCAAAGAGCTGGGGTTTATGATCCTGATGAATGTCAGTTATTTCACATGTGTTTTAAAAGAGCTGCTAAGAAATGTTGGTCTCTGAAAGTCCTTTCTTTGAGTCCTCCATGAACTCTGAGTATGCTTCTTTGGTTAAAGTTTAGGCTCTATACTCATGAGCTCTCTTCGGGCTGTTGTTTGTGTCCTGGAAGATTCTGGACTCCTGGGAAATTCCATTAGGTTCTCCTCACGTGGCCTCCCTCAGGGACACTTCTGTCCCTGTTGTTGTCCTCCTCGCTTCCCCCCTGCTTCCGACATTCTCTACCAATCCTGCTTGCTGTCTCTAGCCCAACTCCTTGCCCTTCTGTCTGACATTAAAATTAAGACCTAAGTCTTCTGGCTAAACCCATGCTTTTCCTATGGAAGAAAGTGCATGGTACATGAAAACATTTCCTCCTCTGATTTAAAGTTTGTGACCTCTAATCTCTGGCTAACTTTAGATGAACAATTATCTTGGAACTTCCAAAATTCTAATAGATAGATAAAGGGCTTATTGTATTTACATCTCCTTAAAAAAATGAAGAAAATTCAGGTCAAGGAACAATTACTCAATAGTCTTCTAAGTGCTAAAATCTAATTTAAGAATTTATCAAAACAATCCAACATACGAAAATATTTCTCAGTCTTTTACGTGCTCATCTAATGAACCAATCACTTTTACATGAAGGAATAAAATATATAGTCTAAGGACTAAATTAACATTAAATTTCCATCTCTATCTGATACCACGCTTACATGTGAGTGCAAGATGGCAGTAAGCACACTTAAGAACTTAAAGAAATCAAGCAAATGAAAGGGAACAGAGAGATGAGATAGTTGACTAGCAAAGCAGGTCATTGGTCAGGAGCTGTTTTTCATGCAGCAAGTATTTGAATGGATAGACTGCTGAAGTGGAATAATCTCTACTTCCTGACAGGTCTAACATTCCATGATTGCAGGACATGACAGGAAGGTTTATATCATTTGGAAGACACATCCAAGGGAAATAACCACCCAGGGACTGAAACCACACAACAGTGGCCAGAGGTTGTCCACAACGTTAGCTGCCTGATTTCCTCAACTGTTTTTACCACCAGGACTAAGTTTTTCCAGAGGCTCATTTGAGTTTCCACAGCTAAAAAATAATAATAAATGGGTATATGTGTCAGAGAGAATCTTCAAGAAGAATTTTATTGTGCAAGAATGAGAAAAGACAAGAAAACATCATATGTATAAGAGAAACAACATGAAATAGCAATTCCTGTTTGAGCCCCAGACAAGTTCGATAAATCCAAACCTGAAGAGACTAACTTTTCCAAAGGTTACCTGGCAAATGGCAGAGCCAAGACTCTGGGCACTGTAGTCAGTGCTGGTGGGTTGAACGACTTGTAGTGCCTTAGACAACAAATCAGGCACAATTATACCAGGTACAATTATACCAGCTACAATTACATTATACCAGCTACAATTCAATACACTATTACAATTACCACGATATTGTATCACTGTATTGTTGGAAAATGTCCATGCATTTACAAAGTGCTAAGGTTAAAAATATCCTGCTGTGAAATACAAGCATTACTTTCTTTATCAGCACAAATCATTCTTATGATTAGAACACCACTGTATTTATTACTCACACTGCACCTCCTCTAGATGTCCATAGACCTATGTCATTCATTTCTTTCCTAATTTCATTTGTAAACTTCCCTAAACCTGGCGAACTAGGGAACGTGAATAAATAACATTTCTTTAAAAACCATTTTTTTTTCAAGAGAAGATGAGCGCTGTATAAACATCCAACCAAGAAGAGCTCCAAAATAAATCTTAAACAACAGCTTAGAGGAGACCTCCAAGTCCATTTACTTTGCCCTCTGGTTTTTAACGTGCGGACTTTCGCGAAAGTTGACATCTTCCAAAATGCCCATATTTTCAAGTAAGAAAGTACAGAGTGACCCTCTGTTTGCCAAGATTGCGTGATTACATAATGATACAATGGGAGGTAACAAGCAGATAAATGTATTGGGTTCAAAAAAAAATCAAAACAAAAGCAAAAATAACCTAATCTTAACAACAACCCAAGACCAGTTGGCAGACTGGATCTGAACAAGCTGTTAATAGAAGTAAGGTTCTAAAAGCCTCCCTTCTGAAGTCCTGAAGCCCCAGGGACTTGTTCTGAGGCTGGAAATTATCCCTTAACAGCGTCCTGATAAATTGAGTGGGAATTGGTGGCCCTGGAACCCCCATAGAGTAGACAGAACAGAGCTCTGTTCAGGGGCCAGGCAAGCTGAGCGGGAATGCAGGTCCTGTTGCTGACTTGCTTCTTTAACCTAGAACACATTGTTCAAGTTCTGCTTCTGAAACTCTGCAGAATAAACATCAGCCACCCAGGCCCGACTCGTCTCATCATCCACATGAAAAAATAAAATACATTTGAAAATGCTTTGTAACTTGTAAGTCATTATGCAAATAATTGCTATGATTATATAGGCATGTATTCAGAGATGCCCACAAATAATTCTGAGAAGGAAGAAAAGAGAGAGGAAAAGTGGGAAGAAGGAATATAAAAACAGAAACTACAGAAGGGAGGAGCAGGAACAAAATGAGGACAAGAGAGAGGAAAAACCCTGCCATCGAAGAGAAGGAAAAAAGAAAGGAGGGGAAGTAAAGAGAAATCGGTGCTGGTACAGTAACAAATAAATCCCCCCAGCATGACAGACTTCTGCTGAAGCATTTCATTTTCCCGCAGCATAATGGTGTGTTATTGCCCATTAGCTGTTCTGTCAGTGCCAGAGTCGATATTAAATGAGGGGCAGCTGCATTCAGCTGCCATTTTTCAGCTGCTTTCATGTTGCCATGGAGACCCGGTTGTTTCTTGGTGAACCTGCCAGGAAAGCAAGGGAGGGGGTCAGGTAGAGGGGGGTGAAAATGCAACCAGGGGTCAGGGTGTCAGGATGGGGAGTGAGAGAAAGGCCAGGGACCGGGGGGTGGGGAGTGTGAAGAAGAAAGAACTGCATGGAGCTGTTTTGTCTTGCTCTGCTCCATCTGCTCCATCAGCCATTTCAAAAACATAATCTATGTGGCACTGGCCCTCCACAGCCGATTCGCCTCTGTGCTGCCTCTCAACGCAGATTCTGCAGGAGACTATGAAATGGGGGGTCTGAAAGAATCATGACTCCCTTCTTGCCACTCCATCCTCTTCTGCCCCTGCTACCACCCCAGGGTCTGCTCTTACCAGGTAGGGAGAGGATTTGGATCTCCCAAAGCTCAGTATGCAGAATAGAAAGACCAGTTTCTCAAGGGACATCCACACCTGGGCTCTACCCAATCCATGTATTTTGTTTTTCTAGAACATATTTACTTTTTCACAGATTATAGAATTCTGAATTTGCATAGGACTTTAGAAACCATGGAGTGGCCCCACATCATAGACCTTTATTCCAAAACAGAGCCCATCAGGTGACACAGAAGTAGACCTGGCACATGTGACCAGTAGACTATGGAGTGATAGGGCTTGAGAGGCTGAAAGACTGGTTTCCCCTGCAAGAGGCCCAGCAGCCCTTGTGACCTTGGAGGAATAAAAGCGTGGTTGTCCAGATATTCTGATTTTTTAAATAAAATCCAGAAATTTCTATTTTCAGGCAAGAGCTCTAATTTGTCAAATGTTGGGACAAATTTAGGGAGACTAGAAATAATATTATGTTTAAAAAATGGTATCTGCCAATTTGCAATTGGACTTAAGTCAGCAGCATTTTAAAATGAAGCTAAGAAACTTGACCAGTTCTGTTCACCTCCCCAAATAAAACACTCCCTTCTACAATTTAATTCTTCTCACACTGGAGATAGTAAGAAGGCCTAGGAATTCACTTTTCCAGGGAGCCTCACTTTTGCTGGTTTCATGAACGTCTTTGCTTATGAGACAAATGTTTTCTAAAACCCTGAAAATTATATACTGTCAGGAGACCACAGGTTAATTTCCAGTCAGCTCAAGTCACATGAACACCTGTGCCAGGACTCTCCTACTATATTCTCCCTTTCCTGGCTTTTAATAATGATTTACAAAAGTAAGAAGACTGGTCATTTATCAAGCACATACTTGGTGCTTCAAAGTTCCTAACATACTGAATTATCATAAGAACTCCATTCAACAGGTGAGAAAACTGTGGCTCTAAACATACGCAAGGTTATATAACTAGTAAGAACCCACACCAGGACTGAAATCAAACCAGATCCCAGAGCTTCAGTGCTTTACCATGAAATTCTACTGTTTCCCTACAAAACAGAGAAATATCCTAGAGTCTAGTGTAATAATATCTAACTCACTTCCTTCTTGATCACAAACTTGCAGGCTGACTACTTTTCCCAGGGCCTGACTTACTTCCTAGTCCTTATAAACAGTATAAATTTAATAAAGAGCATCTTTAATTAGACACCTGACTTGGAGCTGACTTGCTGATATGCCGCCCCTTCTCACTGAGATCATCTCCCGACATCTCCCTGCAACCACCCCGTCCTCAACCATGTCCTCCTCCAAATTCCAACCAGAGTCATCTTTCCAGGGGCAGATGTGATCCTGACAATCTCCTCCCTCAAATCAGTCAAAGTCTCCAGTCATTGGTTTCAGGATGAATCTCTACTCCTCTCTGAGACTTTCAAAGCCTTCAGGTCTGACTTCCTTTGTGAACTGACCCAGGCTTCCCATGAAGCTCATCCCCCTCCACCTCCCCCGGAGTAGACAGACTTATGCCTCACACACCAAATCTCCCCAAATATTACAGATTGCTACATGTCTCCACAGGCTGAGTCCTTTCCCCAGAATGCCTTTCCCTTTACCCTTTTGTCTGCCTGTGTCCTGCTTACCCTTTACAACAGTTCAACCTTGTCTCCCCCACATGGAAGCTGACTGTCCTTCTCTGAGTGTCCTGAAACCCTGGGTACCTCAAAGACTGCAATTCTACCATCCGTTAGTGTTCTTCGAGGGCAAGGACCCTGACCGAGTCACTAACCTCTACACATCGTAGACTGTCATTAACTTGTTTTTGAATGCATTATCTACCTCACTTGACAAAGAAACAGGGTTTTTTCTAAATCTGTATGGACATTCTTCCCTGACACAAAACACAGGTGATCAAGATGCGTTTTGGTGGCTCAGGCATGAAGCCTGTGTTGGGGGTGTAGAGCATGTAAAGTCCAAAGATCTAGTGGAATATCCAGGGTGAAGGGAACAGCCTAAAGTCAACAAATAAATAACAAATGCTTTCTCCTCCTCTTCCTTAAAAAGACATTTCTTCCTCCTCTCCATTCCTTCCTCCCTTTAAAAAAATAAACAACTACAGGCGATCAAGTCAGAAAGGGATCAACAATAGTTTCCTTTCCAGCACTAACCATGGACCAGATTTTCCAAAACAGTGCTTTCCAAACACCATGTCCCAGCCAGTACAGTATGTACATAAGTGTGCATATAAGTACATGCAGAAATAGAGTGTATCTCTTTAAAATATTAAAGACAAATGTTCTAATACACAGTGACATATGGGATATGCTGGTTCTATGCAGGTCCCTCTTTTGGCTGAAGGTGTCTTCTCAGTTAGGGTGTCCAGAACACAACCAGATGGGAAATTGTGAGATTCAGACTCACATCACACACAGGAGATTCCTACTCCAGACATGTACAGATTAGAACTACTATCATCTCCACCCACATCTTCACAGTCTAACTTCTGTTTCATATCTCTGGCTCTGGAATAAGTCTCACAGGGTATCACTCTAGGAGAAGGTCAGTAAGCAAGTACACTGCCCTCAACAAACATGTGTCCTCAGTCTCTAGCACAGTGATAAGCACAGAGCAGGGGCACAGTCACAGAACTGGCCAAAAGAAGGGATTAGAGGGACTTTCAGATGGCTCACGGCAGGGCCAATGTCATTATGAGGGCATGAATCAAAGGAGGCAAGATCATTATCCCAGCAAGTGGGACAGAGCCCATGTGCGCCTAAAGAAATGGCTGTCCTCTCTGTGTTCTTAGACCTTGTCTCTTGGAATTAAATCAGGAGCCAGTTCAAAGGAGGCAGGCAGAGAAGATGGAAGCTTAGAGTAGGAAAGGATTCTATATTCTAGAATCACCTCTGAATGCTCAAATCAATGATTTTCCTGCAATAAAACTATACAACTGGAGTGAAAGCTTCACATTAATAGAGCTATCACTGGGCACTCAGAGTTGCAGGGGAAGCAGACTTCTTCCAAAGAGAGCTGGCTCTCCCTCCATACCTCTGAAACCTACCTAAAGCTCCTCACAGAAGCTATGACAGGCTGGGATCAATCAGACAACGTGGCTATGATCATAAAAATTCTAGGTATGCCAGTCAGAATCCTGAGAAGATGGGGGACATGCAAATGATGAAGACCACCCAAACTCATGGAAGGTAAATGCTTCTCCCTCAATTACAAAAAAATAAAAGAACCACAATTTCTGCTTTTACAAGTGTCCAAGGTATACACGTAACTTGAAAACAATCATTGTTGGTTTTTTTTTTTTTTTAATTCTCCAATAAGGGCTTACTCCATTGTAAAAAGAACATGTTTAGGCCTTGGCACAGAGAATATATGATGTGTGATTGAACCACTATCTGGGGCTAAACAAGAAATTTCCCTGAGCACACTGTCATGTCTAAAAGGAAGTCTTGGCTTCTGAAGAACTGGAATATGAAACTAGGAGCATGTTTGGCTTCAAAGACTATTTATTGAATATCTATGTTAGGATTCAAGAATATCATTTGGAATAAGATATGGCCATACCTTCAACATTTCACCGCCTCATGGGAGATACAGTGTTAATTGAAATAGAATGTGCCCTAAGAGTATAGAAAAATCAGATTCACCAAGACTCAGGAAGAGGGCAAAGGTAGGAAAGGTTTTTCAGGTTGTAAAACAGCTAGTCTAAGAGAATAAGTAAACTTTGGCTAAGAGGGAATGATGGAGAAGAGCTTCCAGGTAAAAGAAGCAGCATAAGCAAAAACAAACACATGAAAAAAAAACTTAGCTTGGAGGTTGGTATTTCATAAGTAAAATGTCAGATGAGGTGTGGTCTTGTCAGAAGACCACAAAGGAATCATAGAGCAAAATAATTCCAGAAATATGCATTGAAGACAAGCTGTATTTATAGCACAAATCTATTTTTTAGGTGTTAACGTGTAAAGCTCTAGAAAAAAAGTGCTTATTGCCATCAGGGGAAAACATATTCTTTGATTTTTTAGCTTACAGAAATTCATCTTTTTTCCTAGTCTTATACCCGTGACCCTCTTCCTGATTGATCTTTTTCTCTCTCTCTCCTTTTCATTCTGCACCTCCTCCTCACATCTTGGTGCTGCTCAAAATAACCATCATCCATCTTCCTTCACACGTTTGTCATTCCACTAATCCTAAGGAATTAAAACCATGTAAATGCACACACATACTCTCACACCTGGAGTCACATAAAGACTCCGTATGCAGGCCTGCGTGATTATCTTATTATTTTTAAAAAGCTCATTGCTGCAGCTTCATTTGCAAAGTGGATCCAATATTTACATGTAGACATTTGTGCACCAATGAAAACTGAAGTCTTTCCCAACTTGTTAAATATGGCTTACCATTACACTGCTTAACACCTGTGAAATGTGATTCTGATGTTTGTTTTATTTTTTTAAAGAAATCCCCACAAGTATCGATGTTTAAATAGAGCACTTGTGGTTTGTGCTTGTAAAGGGTGTGAAATGAGTAAAGATTTGATAGAAAAATACCCAGAGAGGTTGCCTGCCATAATTTTCATGACCGTATGTAATAAAACTCCTTGCCCAGCAGCATTTTTATATGACATTAAATTCCAAGATCTCACAGGGTTAGTTTTGATTTGACCTGAATGTCAAATTAGGGGCCAGAGACCTAACATATATTATTCACTTGGATTTCACACCCTCCGGGTTTCTTTTAATATTCCAATATCATCACTCAAATGGAATTTTGTTCTTTTCCTTTTATAGGGCATAGTCATTTACTTCCAGCACAATCTGTGTGTTGGAGTCCAGCTTTTCCCTCTGAGCCCTACGAAAGTGCTTTAACTCACACAATTGCATGTCAAGATACTAATGACTTCTTGGATAGTGAGGATGTGGCATCAAAGGTGACTCATCTCATCAAAATACAGCAGACTCGTTCTTGAGCCTAGGGAAGATATGACTTAAAACTCAAAAGAATAAGAGACAATTGAGAGTCAACTTGTGGGGCGGAAGGTGAGGACGTAGTGGAAAGGAAATAAAAATCCTTTGCTGTGTGCAGTATCTCTTTGAAACCATACCTCTAAGAAAATGCTCTGTGAAAAATCTTTCAACATAGATCATCTAAGCTTATCACCGTCTCTTCTGAATTTGTTCTTGAATATCTTTTGACTCTCTAAAATGTAAAACTCAGCATTTACATCTCTGGCCTGTCATAGCACCCATGTTGTAAGAACATTATTTAAAACCGTGGTGCTATGAACACCAGGCAGCTATGGAGATGCTTATATGAGTCTCAGGCTCAAGAGTCTAAGTAAGGCGTTTCATCTGATAGTTTCTCACGAAGGCTGCCAGGTGCAGGTGGTGGTGAGTGGCTGTGCCTCTCTGCCCAGTTAAAGCCTTTGTTTCTCCTCACTCAGATTCTCTCAAAGAAGAGAAACAAATTAAGGATCTCTGAAATCCTTTTCAGGGTCAAAAAGTGGTTCTGCTAGAAGTTAACTGTGGGCACGCCTTGGTGGAACAGTGGATTGGTCAACTGCCTTCAGCTGAGAGTGCAAGCCAAGGATTCAGGTTCATAGACCTGGGACGGGAAGGAAAACCAAGATGAACAACTGAATAAAATAAAGCGCTTCTCCCTGCTCTCTCTTCCTGCCTGCCTGTCTCTGTTTATCTTCATTCCTGCCTGCACCTTTGCTTAAAACAAAAAACAAGTGAACTGTGAATAAATACAAATAAATGTAAATAAATAAATACAAACTCCTTGTAAATAAATCCAAACTCCTTGGAAAACAGTATGGAGATCCTCAAAAAAACCAACAGAAAAAACCAACAACAACAACAAAAAAAACAACAGAGCCATTTGATCCAGCAATCCCACTTCTAGGCATATACTCAGAGAACACAAAATCTCTAATCAGAAAAATATATGTTGCTTGCCTATAAGCAGCACAGTTCGCCTTAGCTAAGACATGAAATCGGCCTACATGGCTGTCAATAGATGACTGGATAAAGGAACTTGGTAAAGACACTCAAAGGAATTTCATGTAACTGGAAAAAGAAAAGGTGAAATCATGCCTCTTTGCAACAACCTCCAGGGAACTGAAGGGGAACTCTTAAGTGACATAAGCCAGAAAGAAAGGATAGTTTCACTCATATGTGGAATATGAAGACATAAATGAACAGAGACACAGCCCCCGCCCCAGTTCACAAAATGTAAGACAGAGCTGTGGAGCTGTGGGGGTGCAGGAAGAGGAGGGGCGGGGGCGGGGGCAGGGTGGCGGGGGGAGGCAGTGGGGGAGGCGGGGAAAGTTCAGGCAAAGGGCACTAGAACTCTGCTGGTGAGTGTGGTGTGAAACACAGACTGAGGTGTGATTCTAACATCCTACAATGCATGCAGAAATGTAAACAAAAGAAATAATAAAATTATGTAACAATGAAAGAAGTAAGCTAGTCCCTTATTCACGATCAAAATGCAGACCAAATCTCAGACATGTTAGAGAGGATTTTGCCTGTTTAACTTGAAACTAAATAAACTGGTCGAGTGGCTGACACTTCACGGAGGCCCTTAGACAGGTGGCTCCTCTTCCACATTTTTTTCTCAGGGCAATTCCTCTGATGATCTTATCCTAAGCCCTCCTTTCTCTCACACAAAAATAAGAGATGAATGTTTTTTGCACGTCCGCACGCATAGAGACAAAGAGAGGTGAGAGGCAGCAGAAAACCTGAGAACCAGATCCTCATTTTCATCATCGTGACTGGCATTGCCAGCAACTTCATGTCCGATGCCTCCGCCTGGTGCAGGAAGACCACTCTCATGGCTCATGGGGCTGAGCCTAGTCGCCCCTGAAGCTGGAGGCTGAACATCCAAAGTCAAAAACGTCCCAGCAGACAGGGAGAGACCTTGTCCTAAGGATGTTGATTGGTATTAGTCACAGCCCACAGCCACAAAGCGGCAAGCAGTCAAATGAACATGTGTAAGGCAGCAGTGGCTATTATCATAATTCCTAATTATGACTGTTTAGAGGTCTCTCAAGGAATATAATTAAGTTTAACATGCCAAGTGATCAAGAAAAAAATATGAATCCATCTCCTGTCTTCCCCTACCACCCGCCAACAACTCCTCTTGCTTTCTGAACTCGGTAAGATCCTCTGTGCTGGCTGGTTTTATCATAAGTGACGCTGTCAAAGGGACTTTATTCTTCAGAGGACAAAGCCGTTCGCTGGGAACCCCCACAGCTGCGGCAGGCAGCCCAGGATGTCAGTTAAAGGGCTCTTGATTGCAAACTTCCAGAATGAAAAAAAAAAATCAGAACATGATAGATAAAGAAATAAGGGTCCTTGTGAAGTAAGCAGGCAGGCCCTTTAATACCCTAAAAACAAGCAAGACAGAAGAGAGAGCAACAGGGGGCAATGGATGAAAACTGCATCCTGGGCAGTGGCAAAGGGTATGAAGAAATTTCAGGCCTGACCAGGGGGACATGCTGCTTCAAACAATTTTGTTTGAGAGTCGGTTTGGTTGAAATCCACTGTCTACTGCCTCTCAAAAATGAAACAAAAAAACTACAAACAATTGCTTGAGTTTGGAAGTGAAGACCCTGGGGTGCTGACTAAAGCTGCCTGTCACCCCCTCCTAAGTGCAGAACATACCCCAGGATCCTGAGATCCCCTTGACCCCAACTCCATGATCAGAGGGCCACAGATGAAGGGAAACAGTATTTCACTCCTCCAGCTAAGGTCATTCAGCAGGACTTTCTCTAATGCAGAGGGTTTATGAAACATGACTTGTCTCAATTTGTCTTTAATCAAGGACTCCAAAGATACCAGGCTGGTTTAAAATGCCAACCAGGCTGAGCTGTCCCCAGGGCTTCAAGGTCCTGAAAAACCATAGGAAGGTTATTGAAAATAGAGGATGCCCAGAAATCCTCTGGAAGTGGAACGATTATTCCCAGACTAGAAACTGATCTCCTGGAGACTGCAGTCACCAGGAGACCCCAGGTTATGCCTCACTTCACTACTCTTCCGACTAAAGCTGCACTGACCCCGGCTGATAGATAAGGAAAGTTAAAACAACTACTCAGTGCACAGTCTACTGTGAGTCACCCCTGCTTGCTCAGGGGACCTGCTAACCATCAGTAATGAGGAAGCAACCCAGGTGACCTGGATAGAGGACTGAAAAAGAGCAAAGGGCAGGAGTGATGAAACAATGAGTCAGGCTCTAAAACCCAAGGTATGGGTCACTTGGAAGAGGGATGCTTTGCTTGCTGTGGGAGGTAGATTTCCCTGCAATAAAAAAGAAAATTAATTACTCTGAAAAACAAACAAAATATACTTCCAACTTCTGTATACTATATGTATTAAAAAAGACATTTCTTCCTGAAGGTGATAATATCAGGAGTGATTTCAATAGAATTAATCATGATGAGTGTTTGAAAGAGGAAGACAGAAGACCTTGAGAACAGACCAACAACTCGTCTCAGATGATTTCATTGTGACTTTGTAAAACAGCAAATCATCAGCCGGTGTCCATGTAAGAATGCCACCTCAAGGTAGGCAAAGGAATGGCAAAGTAGCTGTTAGCATTTCTCCAACCTTCTGAATGATCAAATTTTCTGAGATGGCCTCTTAATCTTCAAGGATAAACTCAAGGAAGAAAGAATTTAACTGTGAGCATATTAGGAACCTAGATAGGAAGGATATAGAATAGAACAATCTTTTTTTTTAATTGTTTTTATTTTTTTTTTTAACCAGTCATAGATATCAGCTGGTAGACTAGAATAAGATGATAGAACAAGACAGTTCCAAAAGGAATCTATTTTCAAAGTATCAATAGTCTTCAGGCTATACAAAGACAAGAAGCTTTCAAAAAGGACTATCTTCATTAGCTAAACATAATGGGAAACTGACCCATAAAGGAGCTCTACATTTTATTCACAATTAGCAAATGACATAAAGGCATGGCTCAGAAAGTGAGGTTGTCTCACAGATGGATTTCTTTTATCCTAGGAATCCACTAAAAGGTATGTGCTGGCCTTTCCTTTCCTCAGTGATGTTACTGCGATAGCGGGCTTGAAAACTTTCCATAAAAAAATGCAGATTTCATAAAATTTAATTTGGTTTCAAAACCATATCCAGATTTTCTTTCAGAGCTCCAGGACACAAAGAGGGCAAATGTCCAAGGTCAAAAGAAAAACAAAAACTGATGATACCCTAAAGCAGGCCACTTAGTAGACATAGAAGGAAAAGGTCCGTCTGGAAACATATTTGAGAAGCAGATGACTGGTGACCAACTGGAGGTAAAATAAGGAAAAGGGCTGAAGGGATGAGCAAGGGAAAGATGTGTAGGTAATCACCAAGTGACAGAGTAAATGGAAGTCTTCTGTTCTCTCCATGCATTTCCACTCTTCTAATGAGAACAGAGAAGCAACTTTAGCAGAGCGTAGAATGAATTCATATTTAGATGTGGATTATCTGAGATACTGTGTGATTGTTAGGTAGAAAAGTCTAATAGGAAACTGGAAACACAGGCCAGGAGCCCAGGAGAATGATCCTGCCTGGCAATTTGAATTTGAGGCTCATTAACATGATGTGATGGTTGAGGCTGTCCAGAAAAGAGATGTCAGGAGAAGATAAAGGTGGGCAAGAACAGGACCTTCAGAAGCACACTCTTCACTAGTAACCAAAGGAAGTAAAGCTCTAAGGAGAATGAAGAAACAGGGCAATCAATGTCGCTGATTTCAAAGGAAGAGAAAGTTGACCCAAGCTCTAAGGGGAGTTGGCTCTAAGCCCTCTCCCCTCTTTAAGTAGGTAGGAAGGTGGAGGTTCGCATTAAATGGAGGTAGGGAGGGAGTCCCCGGAGAACAAATGACATGTTTTATTAGAGGACGTGTGGTAGGGCAGGTTGTCATGAGTGAAATATAAATATCTAGAAGTTGGGACTTTTTAGAACCAGCTGGTAGGAGCCAACTATTCTCCCTGAAGTCCCAGCCATCTCTCCCCTATTTGCACTGGGGTGTAACAACCAGATTGCAGTGAGAAAACTGAGTAAGAGGAAATGAGTGACTCCACTGTTGCACACTGAATACCCCAATACTAGTGTGGGTCTAGGAAATATACGAAAATACAAGAGTGTATCTTTCAGCCCCCTGCAGACTCCTCCTCCCTATATGTCACTTCCTTTCTTATCCCTAACGTACACAGGACTGATTTAGTTTAAGGTAATACTTCAGTCCTCTGTGCACTGAAGTGCTTCCAGAAATTTCTGACTTTGCCCAGCCTGTAGCTAGAGCTGGTGGGACTGGATCTCCCACCACCAGCCAGCAAGTCTCTTCTCCTGGGTCCCCATTCCCTCCTGCTTAGTCTTCATTTCTTTCCTCTCCATTTTCACCTATCCCAGCAAATGCCTTCCAAGTACCACAGCGATCCTTGGCACTTTGGTTTACCCAAAGTTAAAGAGATTTTTGCAGAGAATGAAAACAGAATGATGGGGTTAAAAACTCATGTCGGCCTATGGGAACACAGTGTCAGCGGGACCGGGCGAACGGCTAACATGAGGGTGGCCATACTCCAGACAGACTTGAACCTGCGAGGGGCAGAATGCAAGCGGAACCACTGGGGATTCGGAAGCCTGGGTGGCAAGAAGTGGTCAGAGAACGTGATTACAGAACTACTATAAAATGCTTACTTTTAGGGGCACTGTCACCAGAAGGCTCCAGATCGTTGTATGTTAACAATCTACTGGGGAGGGGAGGCATTGAGAGATAAGATTACTTTCTATTACAAGATAAAAAGCTAATTCAAGTTTGTTGTTTTCAAAGAAACAAATCCAACATGCTATAAAGGGGGATTGTTTAAACCCGATGGTTTTACCAGCATAAAGTCCATCCCAAATGTCCACAGATGGAAAGTCATTGTGTTTTCAGAGAACCCCTCTTGAACACTGTAAAATGTCTTCTTTTGCCCGCTTTGCTCTCCATGACAAACTGTGGGCAGAAGGAGAAAGAGGAGTTTCCCTGGGGGTATTGGGCACTCCTGCCCAAGGGGTCGGGGAGCTGGCATGCCAAACTTAGCCTTGTCCCCACCCCAGGGGCTTTTGGATTCTCTCCTGGAAGCAGAAGTGCCCCTGCACATCTCTCACCCCACTACACGGCTCACCTCTCTATGAATTAACCCTCTTGCGTATCTGTTACAAAGGACTAAAGTCAGAGTACGAGAACCCTACTGAGAACTCTGCCTGACACAATAGCAAGGAGACACAGGTGACCTTCACCAATCACGTTTCCTCCCCTTTGTCACAACTAGAGTCTAGAGCTCTAACATTCTTGGAATCATCTCCATCTAGACCCACTTTCCGTTTAACACCCCCAAATGATGTCAGTTATACCTCATTCTGCAAAATCCCTGAGCCCCAGGGGGCAAGTGCCCCTCACTCACTGCCTGGCTCCCCGGCACAGCTCAGGCAACTGCTAAGATGCTGGCTCCTTCTCTTACAAATGCATATAATTCTCTCTTTAAAGCCAAATGTTAAAAAGCCTCATCCATATTAACCAACTCCCCTTGGGAAGTGTTCACTGGAAAACCACATAACGATATCCATTTGCTAGAGACAACATCTAAGCAAGACAGAAGTAACACAGCAAATGTGAGACTGTGAGAGCAGATTCCATGTGCCTTAAGCTACCCCAAACACAGATACCTGACCTCAAAACAAGCAGGAGCATCTCACTTTACAGCTGGGCAACCTACACACACATACACACGCACACACATGCACACGCACACACACACATATACATTTGACTGGAAAAACACAATGCGTCTCTGTGCTGCAGGTATGACCCCCCAGATATAGGAGGGATGATGCTCCCTCTGCATCATCTCAGGCCAAGAGCTGTGCTGAAAGGAACCCCGGAACCCACTGCATGCTCCAGGGAGATGGTGAACTGACTTGCACCTGTCAGCACAGGTCTGACGGTGGGGGAGCTCCTATTCATGCTGCTCCATTTTGACCACTAGAGGGCAACAGAGCAACATGCACTTCCTGGGTTCTGGCTCCATCTGATGCAGTAAATCGTACAGGTAACACTACCCTGTTCCTTCAGTTGAAGGCTATGGCAATTCTCCATGAAAATGAGGAATTCGGGGTCTGCGACTTTCTAAGATTGCGCAGGCTCTGCTTTATCTGTCAGCTTGTCCATTCAAGTTGACCCAAAGCTGAGAGCCTTTTGAGCTCTGCATGCTCAGGGGTGAGCATGAAAGACCTCCTGCTTCTACCTTGACTGAAGCCAGCACTAGTAGCCCACTTCCCATGTCTTTCTCAGATGACCACACCCTTCCCAGAGTGATCAATCATGGCTGCCACGTGCATGCTCTTGACTCCCGGCCACCACTGCCTCCGTGAACCGTGGCCATCTCTTGAACCTCCCTGGATCATGAATACCCTGGAATCCTCTGACCCAGGACCACCCCCGGACCTCTCCTTGATCATCGGTATCCTTTTCATCTCCCTGAACCATGTCTGCCTCTTAGAGTCACTTGGGTGGTCTCAGAACGATAAGAAAATGCTGACTTGGGTTAGGAAGGAAGGAAAGGAGCCATGAGGAGAGGCTTCCCAAAACAAAATAGAACGAATATAATATCAGAAAAACCTCTGAAATATCTAGTCCACTCCTCCCACTTCACGAGCAGAGGAACTAAGGTCAAGAGGGTTTGCGTGGCTTGTCCAAGGTCAAAGTCGTGAATGGCTGAGTCAGCTCTTCTCCCAAAATCTCCTAGGCCCCCAGGTTATATTTTCTCTACTTGACAATGTCCTTTGTGAGACTCAAGATGGGGCTGTAGATAGAAATGGAGGCGGGACAAAAGGGTGCCCATGTCCTGTGCACCCAGATCCAGATGCCCAAAAAGAAATAGCAAAGGGTTTTGGGATCATGAGAAAGATATGAAACAGTGGCATCCTGGGGAAGGCTTGTGGTCATAGCCATGAGAGCAAGTATTTCGGCAAAGCAAGACAGCCTTTATTTAGAGCCTACCCTCAAACCTTGGAATTAGGAAGATAACTTCTTCAGCTTTTATAATCACATGATAGTTCCTTGGGATACCTTTAAGACAATATTACCTCTCTCTCTCCCTGGAAGAAATAGCATCTTATCTTTAATTATAGAAAGAAAAGATTTGTTTTCCCTGTAGGAATTTCAGATACCAGTGGACAGTTTGGAAGGGCATTTTATGGGAGTGAGCTTATCTACGTATTTCTGAGTCAAATCTCTAACCTTTTTCTTAACCTCTCCTACAAACTGGGCCGGGCATGCATGACAGTATGTGAGTCTGTGTCACTCTCCACAAAACCTTATTCAGCAACGTGCTGGCCCATGTCACACGGTGGTCTTCTCTACCTTTCAGGGTGAAAATAAGGAGGGTATCTTCGTGATCCTCTGCCTGCAGATCTCGACTCCAGTATTTCCCAGCTTCCTTTGCATTGCCCAATGGCAAACAACGGCAAATATCATTGCAACTCCTTCCTTCCTATTTGATCTTCTGGAGTCATTACATGAGCTGTTTTGTCTTCATTTCCGTTCATTAATGACTCTCTTTTTGACTGCACCCTCAGAGCTCTGACAGAGGGAGGGGGAGCAGAGTAATTTTGTTAATGAAGTCATATTACTCTTAAGGTAAGGATGATGCAAAGCAAGGAGCAATGAATAACGGCATAACTGAATAAGAAATAACAGGTATTTCCACCTCACTTGAAAATGTCCAGGTGCCTCCCTGGCTGCTTTCTTGTGAGTGACCTCTTATGGCCCTTTAAGACTAGACTGTACAGACACTAATGGCTCCGCAAATTGGTGTTGTCAAGGGCAGAATAATAATAGCTTAGTTTTATTCGTGGCATAAGGATTAGTAATAGCACATTTACACAGTTCTTTTATGAAAGTGCTTTCCCATCTTTTATGTCACAGAATGTTCACAACAAACCTCAGAGGTGGCTGGCGGGACTGTTGTCTCCATTTGACAGATGGGAAAGTCACAGCCCAGAGTTAGCTGCCTCCCCAGTCCCAGAGCTGACACCGTACTGGACCAGATTCCACTCACCCCCAGAAAGAGCTCTTCCTCTCCCTTCACTAATAACAGCTTACACAGTCAAGAGAGCTGGGAAAAGCATCATCCCAGTGGAATCCACATTTCCATATTGCTTTTAGTTCTGCATCTGGTGATGCAGTGCGGGAGGAATCCCCAGGGCCGAGTATATGTAGACAGAAGGAAGCAGAGGGCAGTTTGCATGGTAAGATCTTAACCCGGAGGTTCTCAGTCTCAGCTCTCTTGACATTTGAGGCCGGACCATTCTCCGCTGTGGGCTGTCCTGTGCATCCTTGCATATTTGGCAAGATCCCTGATCCCAACCCACTAGATGTCAGCAGTTCTCCCTACCCACCTCCCAGTGTGATGAGCAAAAATGTTCTCAGGCAATGCCAGCTGTCCCCTTGGGGTGCAAACTGCTCTAAGATTAACCCTAATATTATAAAATGTAGCCTGCCTCTCACCCCACTTTAGGGGTGTTTCCTGACTATTCTTTCTTAATCAAGATTACCAAAGTCTCCTGTAGGACTTTGATGCTTGTTTCTATCTTTGACTAAATCAGTCATCTTGGGAGAGTTTTGTTTTATTTTTTTAAAGAAAATGTGCAGACATAAATGAAGGTGAGCAGGCAGGCAGGCAGGCAGGAAGAGAAAAAAGGAAGTGCTTTATTTATTTGAATTTAATTTATCTTGATTGTTCTCTCTATCCCCCAGGCCATGAACCCAGATCATTGGGATGTCCATGGATTGCACCAGTGAAGGTAAGAAACTTAACCACTAAACAACCAGAGTGTACCAGGGAGAGTTTTCTTATCTCTTTGAGCCTCGGTTTCCTCATTTGTCCAGTGTGAATTGTATCGCCCACCTTCCATGCTTTTTTATGAGGATTCAATAGAATGATGCATAGAGAGGCTGAACATGGGACCCAGGTCCAAGTGATCATCTAATAATATATGTCCAGTATTATTTTGGAGAAACAAAAGACTTTGGGTTCATGGTAGGTAACTGAGGACAATCCCTCTTCAGGGAGAGTTTGTTCCAGCTGCCTTCTCAGGCTACCTGCCTACAAGGCACAGCCACTCAGTACCCAGCAGAATAACCATGAGCCTGGGGAGCAAATGTGACCTTGCTCAGAATGCACAGGACTGCAGCAGCTCATTAACAGGCTCTGCTTCTCCTTGGGTGGTGCAGCAGAAGTCATCTTCCCTGTTAGGTTTCTCCTTGGATATTCAGCTCTCTGATCTGCCATAAAGCTTAATGTTCTGATTACTTTCAGGGGCCTACAAGGCCTGACCAGGTCTGGTCACTGCCTTTTTTGCTATTCTGATCACATAACATTTTCCTTCTTGTCAGGCCTCTTCTTTCTGTTCCGAGAACCTCAAGGCTGTCCTGATGCAGGGTTTTACCCCCACAGTTCTCTCTGTTTGGAACAACTGTCCCCTGGAACTTTCCATGGTTATCTCCTTGACTTTGTTCACTCAGCTCTTGGCTTCAATGCCACCTCTTTAGAGGTCGTCCCTGACCATCATATCCAAGTGGACTCTCTCAATCTCTACTTACATTGGCTCCCGTTTTCCTCCCACACTTACATCTTCACTCTCTTGCTTTTTTGTCTGTATCTTCCTTTAAAAGGGAGACCAAAAAATGATGCTTTCTCCATCATCATTGCCAAAACACTTAGAACAGTTTCTGGCTGCAGTAAATAGTCCAGCATATTTTTTTGAATAAATAATTAAGTGACCTCTTCAAGGACAAGTCCCATGTCCTTTGAATTTCCATAGCCCCTGCCACCAGTTCATAGTAGATACTTCATTGTTATGTTTTTAACTGACCTGAAGTGTTCACTGAGCACCAGCTATGATCCTTGGTAGCTGCTAAGTCTGAGCAGGCTTTTCCTGAGAGACCAGCTTTGTCCTTGAAGAGACATCTTATTAAAGAGAAGAAAGTATAACCCACAGTGTCCTCTTGAATTCTTTAAGACATTGTGGGTGAAACTGCCACTGACTACTAAATAGTAGAAAGTAGGTTTCAGTGGGGAGATTGGGTGTGGACTCCTGGTCCAATTATGAACCTAGAATTATACTTAGGCTGGGACCGTGGGGGAGGACACACATCCTTAAAAGAGTCAACTGTTGGTTACCCTGGAAACCAGCCCAGTCCTCAGCAGCAGTGTTGACTGCCCCTCATCATGATCTGAGCAGGGGACCCTGAGGTCCAGCCCCTCATTTCTAAGTTCCTCTGCCTTCCCCACTAAGAGAGCACCAATCAAGAGGGAGGTCAGAGCAGCAGTGGGGTTAGGAGCAGGGGACCTTTGACGACACACACGCTGCCCATGAGTCAGCCAGCCGCACAAGGTCAGCAGAACCCCTGGGAGACCTTGTCCTGGGAGACCTGGCAGGAGACAGCTTGCCGAGGAGGCACGCCCTGGATGCTGGTGCTGCTGCTTCCACATTTAGACTGCATTGCATTACCTCACTCCCAGCCAATCGGCGCTGCCCAAGGCTCAGCACACACTCTCCCCTTTGCCACAGACATTGCCTCATGTCACTCTGTGAGGCTGGAGCCTGCTGCTACATCTTGTATGCCAGGGCCTGTTCAGGTGGGGTGGGTGCTGTGAGGGAGGAGAGTCCCTCAGAGTCAAAGGCATCGGCTGCCTGTCCCCTCTGGGTTCTCCTGAACCATGCAGACAGTATGACATCATAGAAAAGCAGGTCCCTGCCTGCCTGGGCCCCTGGGCACAGGAGGGCCGAACAAGCTGAGGGATTGTTCCACCACTTAAAAGAAGCTCAGTGCTATACCACCTTGCAAGCACTGATGGGATCAAGACTCCAGAAAATCCTTTTAACAGGTCCCCTGCCCTCTCTACAGTGAGTGACAATTGTTTCCCATCTCCTGTCTCAAACCCTGTCTCCCTCATGCCAGGACCAAACTATAGCCATGGGTATGGCCACTGACAAAACAAAAGGGCAGAGACTAATATTGCTGGAAATCAAAGGTTCCTAACAGGAAGCCATACACGTTAAAGTCAGGAACAAAACCCCACGTGGATCTTGGGAAAGGCCTTATTAGCGAGAGATCCAAAGAGCTGGATCACCGTGTGGCCATGCTGAGCCCGTGCCTGGGAGCGCTAGTCACAGCGGGGACACAGGCCGGAGGGAGGAGAGCCCCTGTGGGCAGCAGGACGGTGCCCCCATGAGCCTCAGGCAGCCCCCGGCTCCTCCATGCTCGCTCTAGTGGGAGACTTTCAGAGAAGGGTATTTTATCTTCATCCAGTCTCACTTCAAAGGGTTTTCTCCTCCAGGTAGAACCAGAGATGTTCACATATCTTTAAATAGAGAAAAGGAGGGGTGGGAGTAAGGGGACAGGGCGGGAAACCATTATAAATCTTCACAGGGTGTTCAATATTTTACACAAACACAGCTATCCGACAGCAATAATGGCTCCACAGATATGCCACGTGCGTGTATTGTTAATCACTTTCATGCACCAGGGAGGAAAGCGTGGTCAGGCAACTCAGAGGAGAAATACAAATGAGGAGCAAACTCAGATGACTGAGGACTCCCTCCCTTTGACATCCTTGCGCAAAAATAAGGGGGCAGGGGTCGTTTCCGTCTGCCACTGATGGTGGTTTTCTTTTCCACTGTGCAAGGCTAGAACACATCTTCAGCAGTTTACACAGGTCCTACTCTATCTATGTGAGCTCTTGTGACTCTGTCTGGATCTCCCATATGAACTCAAGTCATCAGACACCAGGCCCAGAAGGAGAGGTATCGCCAACACAGCCATCGGGAACAGTTAAATATAGGAGAACAATGGGCCTGCTGAAGGCAGGGAAGATGCATATCCCCCAAGCCGAAGTGCTTATGGAATTTTATAGACACAAAAAGGTCCCCCAAGAGGGTCTTTCATCCAGCATAAACCAGGCTGGAACACAATCAGGTGGGCTTAGGGAGGCCTAGGGAGAGACAAGGGTCCTAAGGAAACTGATCTGGTGCCATGCTTAGACATCGGAAGTATTCCCGCACCGTTCCACCCTCATGTGATATCTCTGGGCAGGAAGACCTATTCTTCATTAGTACAACCAGCAGAATAGTTGGAAAGTGATGATATGAAGAGGCACCAGGGCAGGGAATGAGAAGCCAGCCCCTACCCAAGGACACATGATCATGCTTTCTGGAATCAACCACCCCTCCAGCCCCCCATTCTCAGAGTGACCACCTAAAAGTCTCCAGAGAGAGTCAATAGTGAGAAATGAACAGGCCTCTTAAAAAGGGTTAAAATAAATCACTTGCCATCTGCTAAAAAAGCAACAAGAACCAACAAAGGAAAGAAATGGTGCAGCTAGGAGAAAAGCTTCAGCCCCACTTTGCAAGGCTGATTTATTGTCAGCCTTTTTTTATTTCA
The DNA here is from genome assembly GCA_004363575.1 of Solenodon paradoxus. NCBI lineage: Eukaryota > Metazoa > Chordata > Mammalia > Eulipotyphla > Solenodontidae > Solenodon > Solenodon paradoxus. The sequence goes on along the minus strand of RJWH01000058.1, from coordinate 468,354 downwards.
TTTATTACCTAAAGGATAATGCACACATTTTCAAGCCCTGGTTAAAAAAAGAAACCGATTACATAACTGTAATAGACAGGCAGTTATTGTTGCAATGAACATGCTGGACATCTCGTCTCAGAGAAATGGACTCGGAGGTCCGAGGTCTGAGCATTCTTTTAGGGTGGCCCAGTGAGCCAGCTCCTGAGACAAGGAGGGACAGGAGAATTCTAGAGATCAGAGTATGAATCTAAACATGCGATAAGGACAGAGGGGAAAGCCATTTCTCTGCTAGAAGAATGGAGGTGGGGCAGGAGGTCATCGAATTGTATTTCTTTTCTTTGAAATAATCTAACAGCACCTACTCTTGAAGGCTCTGGACAGGACCTGACCAAACAACCCAGGCATACTGAGTGCACTAAGCAAATTCTCATGTAGCAAGCCCATGGGGGACCACTTTCCAGGCCAATAGGTTATTCTAAGAAGGAATAAGAGAGCGATCTAAATTCTCCTGGGGACTGTAACAGAAACACTGCATCATGGAACTAGAGAGGGTCTACTTCCATTTCCTCGTCTGCTTCTGTTGAGGAAACTGTGAGTACCAGACCATCAGTGACGTCCCCCAGGCTCTACATACATGGCTGAGTGGGAGCTGAAATTCCGGTTTTCTGCTTCTTCTAAAGGTGCCCACTCACCTTGCTACTCAGAACCTGGTCCACAGATCATCAGCGTGAACTGTAGTAGGAAGCTGGTTAGAAACAGGCTTCGGCCTACCCCAGCCTACTCAGTGAGCACTGATCATTCCACAGGATGCCTCAGCGACTGGCACACACTCATGCCAGTCACCCCACTCCTGCGTCATCCTACCCCGCACTGTCCCTGTGCACAGACAAAGACAGAAGAGAATCTTTGCTCACCATGGCAACTGACCACTCTCCTCCCACTGGCCCTCCTGCTCTGATTGGTCTTTGGAAAGCTTTTATGGGGACGTAGTTCACTGTTTCTGAAAACAAACCTCTTCCCATGGAAAAGCAGATCTTCTGAGCACCAATGTCACTACCATATCAGCTCATAATGTCAGGTATCTGTGTGCATCACTGTCCCCTCACCTTTTCTTCTTGATAAATAGCATTTACTTCTCCAGCGATGATAGTCATTATCCACCATGCTGTCACACCCCCTGTCTTTAATCCACTGCAATCCACTCTCCTTAGAAGAAATAGGCCCATCCTCATCCCCAAACCCAGGCGATCTCCCCTTGTTGCTCTCAAATATAGAGCTCCTTCACTCCCAATGAAGAAAACCCTTTGGAAATGACCTAGCTCCTGGTCCCAAGCTTCCATTGCCTGAGAAAAGAAATGTTTCTGTGTACCAATGATTTAAAGATACTCTTGGAACATCCCATCATTGCATAAGAAATTGGTCTGCTCCCAATTTCCTCAACTCATTTGCTAGGACCACGGAGCAAAAAGGGATTGAACAGCTCCAGTATTTCACAGGTGAGGAGAGTAGGACAGACAGAGGAGTCTTTCTGTGGACAGGACCAGAAGTGACACTTTCATAGGCCCCACCCTTGGGGACAAACTGATGTAAATGTCCAATCAGATGGATCCTTTAAGAGAAATGACCTGTTTCCATGCCACAAATTGCACCACCAATAGCAAAGCCGCCTACTAACGCTAACACAGAACCCTTCACAGCCTCAGGCCTGAGACTCCTGCCTGACTCTCCATCCTTTGACTTGTGACCTTGGTTATAAACCTAGCTTTGACCTCCCTGCCTCCCCTAGGTAATTTACATTTACCACTAAATGTCAGTTTTAATGTTACTCACTTCTTCCCTCTGGCTCCATTGCCTTTAGCTACCTTGTAGCAACCTCCAGACAGTCTCAGAGACACAGATCCTTGGCCCAGGTATAAAGAGCATCACTGCTGCCCGGGTACCTCCTGGTCAAAAAGCAGAACTGGTAAGTATAGGACCTTATACCCCCTTAAGATAAGATGCTTATCTTGTGGGAAACAAGGTAAGACACTCCCCTAATATATTTACCTAGAAAGGCAGCGGATGCTAAGAGTCAAAAAGAACTTCAGTGCTAGAAGAGGTGAGACATGAGAGGAGTCTTGAAGACTAGTTTGGTGATTTCTTGGAAAAACTGGTGTTAAAGAATGAGTAGGGCTACAATTGGTAGAAAGAAGTGGAGGAACTGGGTTTGCTCTTCCAGAGTGTCCTGCAGGAGGTCTGAGTGCACAGAGGACTTCTTAGGTGTCCTTCAGGCATAGCACCTATGAGCATCCTCTCCTACAGAGAGGAGGGCACCGCGGTGACCCAGCTGAAGGAAGCAGCCTGCTTAGGCGTCTGTCCCTTTAGATCGCAATGATGGTGGGCTTCTTGGGTGCAGCTGGATCACTCATCACTGAGGTCCAGAACAGATTTAGCCAGTGGAATAGATTCCCCAGCCTCACTGAATCCCAGCTGGCAGGTCTATACCTAGCAGCTCCAGTCCTTTCCAGGAACCTGCAGGCACCAAGGAGGGATGTTGTCTAAACCCTTGGCATACCCCAACACTCAGAATGCACCAGATTTCTGAGTAGCGAGGACAGCCAAAGCACCACATTACACAACACACTGTTGTGCCTTTCACAACCATAATAAGGGTAGTTTACGGCAGTTTGTGGAGTTGTCGTTGAGTGTTTTTGTCTTTCCCTCCAACATTTTTTGTGGTGAATATCAGCTTTCTCTTTGAGGCTTTATTTTACGTCTGTGTTGATTGGGCATTCTCTGAAGCATGACAAAAAAAAAAAATACATAGCACTGTCCCAAAGTCTCTGAGCCAAGGCAGCTGGATATGGGGACAGAAAATACTGAAGAAGCAACCTCTAGGTCTCTTGGAGCCAAACAGCCTGGGATGCACCTTAACAGAGATGCCTCCCAGGTGTGTATGGAGCTTCCACTTGAAGAATTGATTTGGATTTTTGCTCTATTGCTGTGGAAGGAGTAGGCATTATCATCTGCATTTGCAACGCAGTAGCTGAAGGTCGAGAGCAGCCAAAAGATTTGCCTACTTCCACACAGTCAATGAATGGTAAAACCCAACTCAGAACCCAGGGGTTTTCACATCTCAGTCATGCCTAGAATCCCCTCCCACCACTGTGCCCTCAGGGGACATTAGCAACCCAGAGGAGAAGACCAACAGGAAATAAAGGGAGCGGGGCACCATATTTCATTCCAAAGTGCAGTGAGTGGATGATACGTTATGAGTTGTGTCTTTTAGGAAAATATGTATGTCAATAACAAAGGAAGATACAAAGGAGAGGAAAGTGTATGTAAGGCATGTAAGAATCCCAATTTGATGCTACAAAGTTCAGATAGAGACGTTTATACCTTTTTTTAAAAAAAAGTTACCCAGCTCCTCATTTAGTTATTTACTCTTATTTTTATGTATTTTCTCCTGCTCTGTACACTTATTAACCATTTTGATTATTTTAGTCCCCATTACAAAATCTATTTAAAAATAAAAAATTAGAGAGTGCTGAGACCTACCCTAGGTATATGGATGGTAATGCTAGCTGACATCCAGAGAATGAAGAAAATGTCAACAAAAATATCTTTTAAAAGCTAAAAGTACAGTAAAGAATACAAAAGCACACAAGTATGATGCCAGAATACCTATACCCAACATAATTACATTCACAATTACGCCCCAGTTCTTTTTTAAAAAAGGTTAAATTATAATTGATACTCTCTAAAATTTCTTAGAAAATGGGAAAACATTGATTTTGGAAAGATGGCTGGTAGATTAATACTGATTAAAAATAGTTTGAGATACGTAAAGGGATAAAAGCTGAAAACTTCTCTTAGCAGGAACGTCTACATGTCCAAATATGGGGATGTTTTTAAGAGAATTTTTCATGGATCAGAATCACCTGGAAAACTCGTTAAACTCTGAGGATTGCACATCTATCTCGATTCATCTTTACAACACCCTGTGCTAATTTCATTCCCATATCCACAGAAGGAAATGGCGTTTCAGAGAGGTTAATGAATGTGTCCAAAGCCACATACCAAAAGCGAACAGTTCTTTGGGCTGGGGTGGCACCAAGGATTTGCATCTCAAAAAGCTTCAAGGTGCTGCTGATGCTGCAGACCCCCAGATCACACTTTGAGAACCACTGCTTTCGAGTCAAGTCAGGAAAAATCATAATAATAGAAAAAAGGGGACCAACAGCAGACACAAGAACCAGTGAATAGGAAAACCCAGATGATCTTTCCTGACCTCCCCAGAAGGACAGAAGGACACTCACATGGGTTCCTGTGACTGTATCCAGAGGGGACCAGCCCTGCTGCATGCCTTGCAGGTACATGGATACAAGGTATTTCCTTCCCTCTCTTTCTGAGCCTTGGAAACAGAATCTTTAGTGGAACCCACGTGGGTCTCACTCCATCCTTCGGTGTCTCACTCAGGGCTCTTCCTGGACGAAGCGCCCCTGGGGCAGATGGGGTGTATCGAAGCCTGGCATCAGGGCCACATGGTCTAATTCCTCAGGTGAGCAATGCCGACCAGTGTTGTCACAGGCAGAGCCCTGCAGGACCTATCAAATCCAGACACACGGAAGGTGCTGACATTGGTGATCTTATACAGATGGATTTGCCATGTACTCAAACGATTTCAGTAATGACTGTCAAAGAGCGAAGGTAAAAGTGGCAGCTGTAGGGTCAGAACTCTCCTACAAGGTCCTCTTGGGGACAGGCGTAATTGATCAATCCCAACAGGGTCTTTGTGGGGGCCTGGGCTCATGGCTCCCTGCTCAGCTCCTCCCGTAACTCAATCTCACTCCACATCCTCTGGTATCTGGCCCCTTTATAGTTCTGAACTCAACTCCATTCAGTCTTTCTCCCTCTTTCCCACCACACAGCTCCCTTCCTGTGCTCTCATCTGACCAAGCACAAATCCACCTCAGGGCCTTTGCACTGGCTGTTTTCTCTGCCTGCCACTATCTCCCCTATTATCCTTTTGGCTCATTCTCATGTCTCAGGAATGAGCTCAAATCCATTAAGGCCCTCTGAGCAGCTACATACATTAATGACCACTTTTCCTAGTCCCCGACCCTGTCTGACTTTTCTACATCATACTTATCACCACCTGATAATATATTTATTTATTTCCTTTTATCTGTCTTCTCCAAACAGGATGCTGGTTCATGGGGATAGGTGCTATGTCTGTCTTGCTCACTCTCAGAATCTCTGAACCTAGAGATGTGCCTGTTATAAAGGAGGCATTCATGTTAAATACATGTTAAAAAAGAACTGTCCTCTCACTTGATGCCACCAGCCCTCTCCCAAGGAGGCAACACAATATACTGATGAAGAAGTTGAAAACAGAGTAGAATGACTTCTTGAACAAACACAGATCATAGATAGGCTGCTGCTAAAACATGGTTCTTCTGGTGGAAGCTGTGGTCAGTCTCATACAGAATGGAAAACACATGAGTGTCCTCCAGTGAATGCCTCCAGGGAGGAGGTTACGCTAAAAAATAATTTTTGTTTCTTACCAGATGACTCCCAAAATAGTGCTTCTCACGTTACCTCACCAGGGCCTGTCCCATCATGAAGAGTGAGAATGCCTGCCATGGCCCTGGTTGAGAACTAGAGAGAGGAGCTGAGGGGCGTTGATTGAGCACGAAGTGGGATGGTAGGATTCCCGCTCCCTCCAGAGCACCCTTTTCAGCCTTTTGTGTCAGTCCTTGTGGAACATGAAATGATTTGTAGGGTCAGCACAGGAGAGCATTTTAGATGCACTGATAGAGAAAACACCAAGGACAAAAAGCTAATGTGAGCTAATTATCACTTTTTTGATCAATCCCAACAGCATCTGGAAATCTCTGGGGAGAATATCACAAGCACACACGGAGACCTGGCAGCCCACATCTAAGAAACACTGTCTACTTCTTGGAGAGGAAATGAGGCAGAGTGAGGAGGGTGCTGACTCTAGAATCGGATGGTGTGAGTTTGACGAGAAATTCACCTGCTATTACGAGAGACGCTGAACAATGTAGGTTACCCCTCTGGATCCAGTTTCTTCATCTGTGCTCAAATTTAAATGGTGTTGACTCCACAGGTTACTGGATTGAAGGAGTAAATACATGAACGTTCCTAGAACAGTGCCTGGCACATAGTAGATGTTCAATAAAAGGGAAGTACTCTTATTTGGCACAGATAAAGTGCTGTGCTCGGAAGGATCCACAGTTCAGCTGTGCAAATCTTCCAGTCACCGAGATGCTGAGAGCCTACAGCGTGGGAACAAACAACTTAGAGCAGTGATTTTCAACAAGGGGGCCAAGAATGAGAATGGCCATCAAGTGCCAAGATGCTTTAAAAGCATCCTGTTAGATCCTGTAACGTATGACCAGCATCAGAGTCCAGGAGTGTTTTCAAGGCACACAGCTCCTTCACTGCAGAGATGCCAGAGCCACTCCCCTTCTAGCTTCTGCAGGCTGTGATTCAAGTACTGTGAACATTAGACCCCGTTCGATGACAGCAAAACAATGTTAGCTGCCCACTGGGGTTTTTTCTTATCAAGGAATTTTGTATTTTGTATTGGTTTGTAATCAATAAAAACTTTCATTATTTCATTTAATAAACTGAAAGCTTACGATTCCAATGCCATGGAAACTGGAAATAGTTTTTAAGTGCAGTAGGATTTTTTCACTACAAATAAATTTTTCATTATAAACATATGATCATGTTTAAAAGTTAAAAAATGTTAAAGAAAGAACATCAGCATCCATTGTCTTTTCTTCTATCCCAACTCTTCAAATTTTAGTGAAATTTTGGGAGCATCTGAACTGTCTATCCTGGTCTGTCATCTTCCTATTACTACCAGGGCTCTGGGTCAAGGGGGATCGGCCTCCCAAACTTCGACGGGTGTTTGATAGGCCTGGGTGAGCCCCAGAGGTGATAGGAAAGCAAAGTGCCTTCTCCACATGAATGCTTGTGTCCCAGGGGCCTCGATCAGAGTTACAGCAGGTGCCTTCCGGGAGGGCCCATAGCGGAGTCCCAGCACCCTTCCAGCCAGGCCCACACGGGAAGTAAAATGGGCTGGCATGCCCACACGCACACAGGTCTTTGAATAATTGGAAACGCTCCTGAAGGAACTACATAACACTGATGATGGCTGCTGCCTCTACAGGACAGAATGGAGTCTCTAGGCATCTTTTATTTTTGCATTGCATTTATTTGTATTGCATTTATTTGTATGTATTTATTGAACAACTGTTTAGAGAGAGCTTCCTAACATAATGTCTGGCATCACAAGGATGAGCTGGTCTCCCCTCATGAAAAGTTAGCAAGAGTTGCAGCCCGATGACAAGAAAAAGAATCAGCATGGATGTTTCTCAGGGCAGTGACCTGAGCAATAATGGGGAGGGGGTGATGGGGAGGAGAACATACCATAAAATTGCAGATATGCTTTGAAAAATGCAGTGCAAGCTGAGTGGCAGCTGTCCGTGACCTCCCAGGCGCCCTGAACTCCAGGTCTCAAAATTCAGGGGTGTCTCTCAACTCCTGCAGATGTGAGCAGCCACGTGATGCACCACGGACGTGGGCACATCCTCAAGCACTGTCTCATAGCCCGGGACACTTGTTCCCGCCACTCCAGCCTGACAGGTCATGGGCACAGCATCAAGCAGGAGGCGGTGGAAATTAACAAGCACCTTATAGGGGAGTCATATTGGATCAAAAAAAAAGAAGCACAGACTTCAATGAAGAGATGCTAGTGCTGAGAACTCTTAAGGCCCTAAGATGGGCGGAGCCCCAGTAAGAGCAAAGTCTGAATTGAAACAGGTGAGTGAACCTTCGAGGCTGATGTCTGCTCTTTCTCTTCCTCATTTCTGCAAGCTGTGATTTCCAGCTTTGTGCTGAGGAGGGCCTGGCTCGATCACAAAACAAAACAAGGGCTGCTGTCCCCTGAGGGATCTTATAAAGATTTTTTTGTCTGTTTTTAACCAATAAAAACTTTATTAGTGCATTTAATAAGTTGAGAGCTTAAGATTTTAATTCAGAGGGAGCCGGTACTATTATTCTCTAAAGTGTACTGAGATTTTCTCATTATAAAATTCAGTATATATGCCTCCTGTTCTGAGCATTCAGGCTCCCAGCAAACTCTCACGTGGAGTGTGGGGTAACCAAGTGTACATTCTCAGACAATAAGTGTGCACAATGAAGCCACAACAACATCAGACAGAGAGCAGAGGAGCATATGTCGATAAAGGTGTCCCTGTACCTAGAGAAGGGAATATAGGCTCAACAAAGAAAACTCATTAAGAGATATTTAAGTGTAGCTAGAAGAGAGGAACCTAGAGAGGAAAAGTTAAGAGCAAAGCCAGTTTGGGTCAAGTTAATATTAGATGAATGAATTATGATAAGTCGTGATGGTGGTCCAGTAGCTCACTTAGCCTCCATTTTAATGTTAAGGACGTAAAAGCTGGGTTAGTTATACCTGATCCAAAGCATCAAATTTTTTAAAGTATATATGATACTTTTCTAGAGCACCTAGAATATAATAGATGTTTTATAAATATTCAACAGTATTGTGTTTGTAAAGCAATATATAACAGAGGATGTTATGGTAAGAGCTTAGGGAAAGCAGAACTCTCTCCCTGTTCAAGAGATAGAGATGCACTCATTCCAGTATCTACAGAACAGGTCATTCAAACCCAAGATGAATGAAACAGCTCAAGGCAGGTGTCTACTTTCTTCATACAGTCATCAAACCTGCCAGCGTGAGCCATGTCCATGGTGGGAGGGATTCAGGAAGGACTAGGGCAGAGTGCCCTGTCTGAGATTGATTTCCACAAGTATTTCCTGCGTCACACCTCCATGGAGGCAAGGCTGTGGACCAAAGGGAGGCCAAGGCTGCATCGATCCTGACCTGCTGCCAGCTGGGAGTAGCCCCCGTGCGTGGGGAACGCTGAACTGGGTGCCCGCGGTGAGGGAGCAGGGAAGGGAAGGACACATGAGGGGTTCTTCCACTGACAGGGACTCACAGCTGCGTGGGAGAAAGTGTCCCTCAGGAGCGCTCTACAGGAGGTTTGGGGGAGCAGAAGGGAGTCCACAATTCCACACAAGCAGGTGGCAGCTGAGGCCGAGAGCTGAGCAGTCACAGGAGAAGGGCAAGGGGACATTCATCACAAGAACTGGTGCACACAGACTGGCAGCCCCCAAAGTCAAGTCACCAGCGGCAGTCAGGGTGGGCAGGTGTTCTCAGCAGTTGTCAGGGTGCCTGTCCCCAACACCCCTTGTGGTTCCCAGTGGAACCAATGGCTTCTTGCTCTTTCCCTGGGGCAGAGGGAGCTCAAATGACAGGCAAATACTCAATATTCTCCTGTAAGTTGCAGCTGCCGGTCCAACGTGGGTGTGGCAGTGACCACCGAGCATATGCCAGGCATGGTTTTCAATGTTTTCTTCGTATTAACTCACTTAATCCTTCCAACAGGCCTATGAGATATATTTGGCTAGTCTGATTGGCATATTTTTACAGAGAAATAAGAAGCTGGAATGGCTGTGAAGAATGTTTTGATAAATGCATCCTGCTGCCTGCTACGATTCCTTCCCACGGCCTACGTCAGGCTTCCCGGCTCTCTTCTGGGGACCCAGAGCCATGGAACGCTGGTCCTCTGGGCCACACTGGGCCACCACAGCAACCCTGAGCAGACTCATGAGTCACCCCACTGCGGACTTCTCACGTTGCCATGTGCCTCCAGCTCTTTTCTTTGCCCTTTGTCTTTCACTTCCTTTTGCCACTCAGCCTCCCAACCCTGCCTCCATGTGTGCTGACCACACACTGAAGCAGTGCACCTCACTGCGCCCTTAAACTATCACTAGCAGTTCAATGCGCATTTGCATGCAGGTTGGAAATGGGTTAATCGTTATCTCGAGTAGAGAAATGAAGTAGAGAAGGAGGCTCTTTCCTGAGCTATTAACTGAATCAGTTTTATCAAAATCTCTTTATTTGATTCCAGGGATGACTCTGTGTGAGCACCTTGCCATCCCAAAGCAGTCAGCCACCAGCGTAGAGCACCTCGAGGTACATTTAAATATGCCGGGCTAGCAGCTGAAGCCTAGGTGCCTGTGTGTGTGCCGAGAAAGCACATATCTGTGCACGAGGTAAGACTGTGGGCTGATCATGACAATTACGATGTGCGAATCCCACTATGATGACGCGCGTCACAGCAGTCTTTTAGACACAGATTACCGAGTCTCGACATCTGACTGAACGTCTGAATTCTCTAAGAGGCTGGCAATTACCCCGGCATTTGTAAAAACTCGGCTTCCAGGGTAGTCTTTCTCTGCCAGCTGGCACAAAGACAGACAAAGGCCATGGAAGCACTCACAAAGAAACTACAGATGCTTATCTTTTAAGGGGTTGGGTCTCCCTTCCATTGCTTGATGAAGCAGCCCAGATCCCAGTTGCTTTGTTCCTACTGGCTGGTGTCCATTTCTGAGGGCCTGCTTCCTCTGTGCGTGAGGAAGGCTGACAGAAAACCCTAAGTGGGTAGCAGGGACTAAGCAGCAGCACCCTGTGTCTAGGCCCTAAATGCCTCAATTTAACATCTGACTTTGGTTCAGAACAATACGCCCCAGACACCAGCATCCTTTTGATGTTCTCCAGGTCAAGGGCTCTTCAAATGATGTCTCTGTCTTCCTCATCACTGCAATCATATTTGTACCAGAGGCATAGCTGAAATTTTATCTTGCTTTTTGGATAACCCAGGTACAGAGCTGGGATGAATGGGAACGAAGACAAAGAATGAGCAGGAATCAAATCATAATCGTTTCCAAGCAAACCAGCCCATTGTTTCCATGTGCAGAGGTTGACGCTCTGGCCTCCCCGCCAGCCCCCAGCTTTGCAGGCACTTCAGTCCAGGGGAGCTCCAGTGAAGAACACACCATCCTAGTGACCCACCCTCAGTTGGCTCATGGAAAGAAATCAAATAAAGCTCAACCATTTAAATGTCCCCGCAACACTCATCTGATTCTACTCTAAATCTGCAGAGCTTACCTTTATATACTAAATTATTAATACAATGACATAGAATTCATGTGACCCCTGTGATAAATTATGTGCCCAGAATGCAAGATGCAGTCACTTGGGAAGTGTCATGTGATTTAACAGATAAAATCCACTCTGTACTCGAATAATTGTCAAATGCAGAAACCACGGTAATATATGCACCCAGCCTTTCTTGGCACCTGCACGCTGCATTCACACAGCTGGTGTGGACAACACAATCATTTTTTTCAAAAATTCTGTACTTCCCTGTGAACCCACAAAAAGCAAAGCACTCTTACAAAACCAAAGCAGACCAAACCAACCGCCAAGCCTACATGGAAACAATCAAATGAAAGACAGCTGGGCCCTGAGGTCGCCGTGTAGTGGTTTTGTCTCACAGGGGCACTAACCCAGGAATCAACAGAGCCAGCTCCAGTCACAGTTCTGCAATTATTCTTCTGTAGGACTAAAGGCAGGTCATTTTCCATCTCTGACTCTCAGTTTCTGCACACACTGGTAAAGATTTTTTTCAGTTCACCCATAATTCCTCTACACAGAGATACACTAAAATATTAACAATGGTTAATTTCTTCCGGCCTCTCTTCCAAGGCAGGTTGTTATTTACTTTCATGCCTTCATCCACATAGATATCCATACTAATAGCTATATCCTGGGAACAATATGAGAGAGAGAGAGAGAGAGAGAGAGAGAGAGAGAGAGAGAGAGAGAGAGAGAGAGAGATTGAATTCTTAGCTCTTTCTGGCACTAAACATTCTGAGACTCTGGGAATAATGAGAACTAACAATCATCCCACTGCTGGAGTAGGCAGCAGAGTTAAAAGACATGTAGTAAATGCCTGCTAATTCAGTCCATTGAAGAAAGGGTCTTTATAAATCACTGAATATTCCAGGTAGCTGGGAATCGGTCTGTGTGGTAAAAGGCAAAGTAGGAAGAAGGGGATGAAGAGGCTAAGCAGACCAGAGACCAGCACGGTTTGAGGGACATTCTGCGGGCCGGAATCGCCACACGTGGCCTAGAAGAACAGGGAGGGGTGTCCATCAAAATAACCAAGACAGGAAATCACAAATCACTCATAGGATCAGAAAGGGTAAAGAGAACTTGAAAAATGGGAAGTCTCTTATGCCCTTCGCCCTCAGAGCAGGTTATCCAGACAGGAATTAGAAAGACCTAGCATCAGCCTTAGCAATAAGGACAGCTGTCTCTTGATGCAATAGGGGAGACAGTAAATTTGGCCCCCATGTGTCACCTTTCCTGAATCCATGACTTTGCTCTGTAATTGAAATACACTCCAACTGTGAGGAGGACAGAATGTCTTGCCTCTTGACTCAAGTCACATGACTTGACTTGTGATGTTAGAATATGTGATACAGAGACTTGAAAAGTATGTATAAGAATGAGTTTGCCATGGACCCCAGGTGGCCCCAGTCACATGAGCAATAACATAGTGTTTCTGTCACTGAAATTTGTTTTTGCAACATTATTTGGCAAAGAGTTCACATCTAAGAAATTTTTTAAATTAAATTGGTAGAGACAGGTACAAAGAACTTGCTACTGGAATACATTTCACAACATTGTTTACTATATCAAAAATATAGAAACAATTACCATAAGAAATTAGTTAATTACATCACCTGCATACAGACATACTATACATCTGTATAAGGAAATACCACCCAGTCATTGGATAGAGTAGAAAAGCATTTACTCAGAAGAAAAAAAAATATTTACCATCTAAAATTGACCAAACTCTAATAAAATAAATCCATATTTAGAATTAGGTATCATTAGACAAAAAACTAATGCAAAAATTGCCAAAATATTAGCAGGAGTTTTCTTGGTGGTAAACTTACGGTAGATTTTTATATTCCTGATTTAGTTTATGGACCATTTCTCCAATACACATGTGTATCTTCAGCAATATTTTTTAGAGGTTTGTTGAAAATTAAGAAGAAAGGCCTCAGTAGACAAGGCCACTGGTGTTGTTCATGGAAACACGAGGGAAGAATTGAGATGGATAAACCTGAACCCATACCAATCAGAAGCCAAAGCCACGGAGATGACAGGGCAGAGGAGCAGACCGCTGCCGGCAGAAAAGGTCTGATGGGGCGAGAACTGTTCTTTCACCTGCCTCCATTTGCTCCCTTTTAATGTGGGATAGAGAGGAAAAGGACAGTTACATTATTAATGCATTAATTATGATAATATTCTGTGTGTGACTCAGACATGTCAAAGCATCCTCATGCCAAATTGAAAACTGACATTTTTACTTCATGAATATTGCTCCATCGGTGACATTTATTGTACATTCCCAATCTTGCAACAGTGAATGTCAGGTCAACTATCAAGCATTTGCTTCCCTTCTATTTTATTTCCTATTTTAAAGCCGTAGGTTGTCACTGTTAATTGGGATGCAAAGTCAGATTGCTCTCGGAGAAGTTGAGATCTCTCACTTCCTCATCCTCTTGCTTTGGTCCCTGGAAAACGACACCAGGACTGCCAGCCTACTTTTCTCTTTTTCTATATCCTATTTAAACTTGAAATCACTGCCAGTGCTTCCGACTGTCCTATTTCTATTTTTAGTTCATTTATTTTTCCAAAGCACTCATCATTTAGAATATTAGATATTTATTTTGTCGATTTATCTTTCACCTTCCATTGGACTATAACCTCTCTGAGGGCAGGAATTTTTCTTTATCCACTGCTATATTCCAGCACAAAGAACAATCCTAGCACAGAGTAGGTCTTTAATAAATATTTGTTGAATAATGAATGAATGACTTTACATGAATAGACCTCTTGGAATTCCTTGAGGTGTGGTGTTCTAGCCAAAAATATCTTCCCATTTAAACCAGATGATGATTGTCTTAGTTATTAGTGACCTACAAAATGGTCTCTTACAGAAAAGACTTTTTTAAAAAGCTACATTATTCTGGTACTCATTTTTCATCTCCCATTTCACATTCACTCTTGAAAACTCTCAATTTTCCTCCTCCACCCCTTCCATGGGTCTACTATATTCTATCCCATAATCACCCTTTGGTCACCAATTGACCAATTCTGTCATGTTTTCTGGAAATTTTCACCAAACTCCATATATATCCCTCCTAAAGAAATCAGCAAGCGTGTATTCACCATCTACTATGTGTTCATCATGGAACGAGGGAAGAACAAAGAGGAAAAGCAGAGTCTCCAAAGGCAAATTGCAAAATATAGCTGAGAGAAAAGAAGTCTTTGGAATGAAATGGCATCTGGAAGTTCTGCTGTTATTTCAAATTTGCTGCGCCCTGAACTGAACTTATTCTGTATCTGCCAAATCTTCTTCCCTAGAATTTTCCTATGAGAAAGGCATGTAGTCAATAATATTCATTATATTAACAAAAGTATGAGTCATTATTATTTAGTAAATATCATTTAAACAATGATCACATAGATTACAAGCCTAGCAATCCTAAAGAAGATCATTTATGACTTTTTACCAATAAGGAAATCAAAAAGAAAATGAAAAAATTTTGTATGCTAAAAAAATAATATTTGTGCACATGTATGTGTGTAAAGATTGAAAACCATAAGTTTGTGTTCAATGAATAAACATAAAACAATAACATAAGATAAACCAGTGGCAGTTTACTAAGCACCTAAGGTTAAAGGAACTCACAACCAACAGGAAAGTTATGCTGACTTATCAGATGCCTAGCACAGTACCAGAAGTTACAGAAGACACAAAAAGGAGACATTCCTTTAGAGCACCCCCTACCCTCTTCTTTCCCACTTCCATTGCTGAGAGCTGGGAAGTCACATGATATCATTTCTATTTAAAAAATAGCATTCTTCTTCTCAAAAAGACATTTGATTTTTTTTAATAAACCTACATGTATTTAATGTAAAAAATTGATTTTTATACTGAAAACATCTCTTTCATACAATTTGGAGTTAAATGACTCTTTGTTTTGTAATACAGTGCTGATACTCATTAAAAAATGGGAAAAAATTGGGGAAACTGGGAAAAAATGATCCTGAGTTGGCAATGCCATGTTGGTTACCACAATTAATTTAAAAATGCCATTTAAAACTTAAAAGTTAGACAATCAGTAGACTACACCACCCCCTCCACACACACACACATACCCCACCAGCAGACTGATGACCACAGCAAAAGGTATTTACTAATGATCTCAGGATATGGGTGTCCTTGTAACCACATCCTAATATATTACATCATTAAGTGTAGAGAAACTAGGAAAGCATCCAAGGAGCAAACAAGCTCTCTTGGAGATTAAAAGTCTCTAGAATCTAAAATAAAATGTAAAGCTGAATTGGTAGTTCAAGAGAAAGCTTAGTTTCATATCTAGATTCAGATGACAGCCCATCATGGGCTCTGGGAACTGAACACACCAGAGATTTCCCTGTGCATCTGGCCAAGGCCCTGGCATTTTGACACATGGAAGGTAGGCAAGCTCTCTAGACTGGGTCTGAAAGGCCAGCTACTCGTCATGGGGTGGCACTCTGACACACGGGAGAGCAAGAGAGAGAGAGAGAGAGAGAGAGAGAGAGAGAGAGGATGCCAGAACCAAAAAGACAGCTTGAAAGAAGCGACAGGAAAGAAGTGCAGTCAGGCAGCTAGCTCCACATCATGTCGGGAGAAACACCAGATGTGAACTGTAATTACTTTCCCCCCCAATTCTGTTCATGTTTTACAAACCAGTACTGACACTTGAACAAAGAGTCTTGAAAAAGCAGGCAGGAGCTAGGTATGTAAATAGCTGGTGATTTGTATCTACCCAGATCCTTTTTCAAAAAGTCAAGATGGATGGCAGGTTGGCAATGGACCCCACAAGGAGTGAGTGCATGGGTCTGGGAGTGTCTATATTCATTCCACAAGAGGGACAGTGAATTGCAAATCTTTCCACTCATAAGGATCAGAGGTGCTAACTCAGTGAGCTATGTGTAAACGGAAAGAGATGTTTGTAAAAGCAGCCAAGAGCCTGTGTTAGTCCAGACTCCACCTGGGCTCATCTGGGCTGAGGCCATCTCCAGATAACACACATGTGGTGTCATATGACTGTGTGTATGTGTTCAGAGCATGTGGGATTTTTCTCCCTTCCATCTTTAACCCTTTTCAACACCAAAATCAAAGGAAATGATATTCTTTAAGAAACATTTATTAGTTTTATTTAGCTGTTCATCTTGGTCGCTTCCCCAGGTCTAGGTCTCACCCGTTACCTCATACATACATTCTAGGTCTCACCTCATACATTTAACCTGGGTCCTTGGGATGTAGGTGGGCTATATTTGGTGGCCTCATCTACTAGCTACCAGGGCGGTATTCTCGAACGCACATCAGTGTCTGATATCTAGGAATTCTCAATGCTGGTTGAGTTGAAAAGACTTGAAGTGGAGACCACAGCCAAGATGTACTCCCAGCACAATTACAATCAATAACCACTTATCCTATTTCTCTACCTCCTTTGGGAATCCACCTTGCCAACAAAAGGGATGCTATGCCCCATAAGCAATGAAAGCTGCACACAATCCAAAAATTCATTTTTGTCTCAAAAGTTCAAAAGTAAAATCAGGCCTCTAATCATCAGTCTTGGTCAGTTTCACTTCCTAAATATTTACCCTTTCATCTCCATCTTCACTTCCTCAGATAATTACTCCCATTAGTCTCCCTGCTTAGAGTCCCCATCCGCCAATCTATGTGCTAGATGGTGGGCTGTAATCCCTAAAGTAGTGTGTGACCTGTCACTTTACAGTTCTAGAAACCACCATTGACTTGGTATCATTTACTGGGGTAAGTGGAAAAGTATTTGATGGAAGAGCCTGAGAACCATACGTGGAAGAAGAGCAGAAATATCAGAGGAGCAAGGACGACATTCCAGAAATAGCCTGATGGGGTCCTCTGCTGTTGGTGCCATCACCACCACCGGGCTCCATATGGGCTGCTGCTCCCACCTCTGCCACCACCAGATTGAATTCTCCTCTCATCAGGGTTCTCTGAGGCTGGAGAAAGTAAAATGCGGGTCCCATCTCACTTTCAGACTCACGCTGGTAACTCAAACACAGAAATGGCAGTCAGTTACCAAGCAGCTTCAAACCATCACAAATATAATCATTCAGATTCTAAGTTGCGCTTGGTTGTCTGTCTCTCAGAACCTGGTAGTCTGATAGTCAAAGCAAGAACCAACCTCCATTCTGTTCCTTAGCCCTCAACATCGCGCTTGACCAGAAATAGAGGACTGAAGACCCCATGTCCTGGTGGTAGAACACTGGCCCAATGCTGCTGGAGAATTGCTTGGCCACCCAGGGTTGCATAAGGGCCTTAAATTTAGAAGTAGGATTAGCCTGCTAGAACTCCCCGCATTTCTCAGCTGAACTTCAAGCTGCACCTTAAAAAGCCCTAACGTTTAAAAAGCTCCATAGGTAGAACAGAACTACCTTATACAGCCAGGCGTTCTACACAGGTAGGCTATTCATTTAATGAGGGTAAACCCTGATAGGGACTGAATGTTTGTATCATCCCCGAATTCATCTGTTGAAATCCCAACCCCCAATCCAGGAATGGGAGTGGAGACTTTGGGGGATAATTAGGTCACGAGAGTAAGCTCTGCTGAATGGGATTATCCCCTGCTAAGAAGAGACACAAGAGAAATGCTTTTTCTTTCAGCCACATGAGGACATGAGATGTGCCAGCGCCTTGATCTTGGACACCCCCATCTCCAGAATTATGAGACACTTCTGTTGTTTAAGACGCCAAGTCTGCTGCATTCTGTATGAATAGAAGATGAACCTTTGAAATAAGCGCTGTCCTCATATTCAGATCAGAAGTCACATGTGTAGAGTGGAAAACAGGCTTTTGTCCTCTGGATCAGGGCTATGGAAAGTGTGGTCCAGGAGCTGAGCATCTCTTGAGAAACTGTTACAACTTCAAAACCACAGGTCATGGCAGACCAGCTGAAGCAGAGTTGCTGAGCAAGGAACCAGAATTCCGTACATTTAACAAACTCTTTCATGTTTCTTATGCCTGATACGGTTTGGAAACCTTTATTCTATGGCAGTGTTTCCAGAAATGTGGCATATTTTCCCTCAAGGAAAAGCTCTGCAGAATATTTAACTGTTAGGCATTTATTAGAATTTGTATTTGGTTAAAACCTAGTTCACACATCAAGCCATGATTTCACATATACTCTTCCTAAGAAGACACCAAATCTATTTAAATCAAACAAGAGAATGGTAGAAAGAAAACTAAAACAGTTCTAAGAAGCATGGTTAAAAAAAAAATTAGTGACCCTGATGTACATTACTAACCTCTGGGATATACATCAATCTTAGAAACGTTGTCCATAGTTTTCAACCCTAATTAAAATGAAGAGAGAGAAGTCTAACACTGTTGTGTCTGATTGAGAATCCTGAATGAAAGGGACGAGGAACAGGAAGCATTCTAAAAGCAGCAAAGGGCTCTGAACCGGAAGGTGCAAGACAAAGTTTGACAATGTCCCCAATCATGGGTCTCAGAGTCACTCGCCACCGGCCTCCAGGCATTTTGGAAAAAGGACATCCAAGCTGGCAGGGTAAAAACGGGCCGGAGCAGTCACAGCTGACATCCGAACTTTTCTACTACCAGTACTACTGATGCTTGCTTACTATTATTATTATTCATAATAAAGCCATTTAAAATCTACTCAATAAGAGGTTTAACAAGCCATTAAGCACAGGAAACCTATTTCCTGCCTGGCACTGTTTACACACATCACTAGGAGACAGTCCTTGGCTGGGGGAGTCCCATTAACTCTAACCAAGAGTCTGGCAGGAGTTCATGGAAGGGAAATAAATTCCTCAAATATCATTACTGTGTGGGCAGTGAGGTCAGAGCTCCTGTCTGGCTGGACGGTACTCAGGGCAGAAGAGCCCGAGAGGCAGCAGGATCACTGCAGTCAAGCTGAGACAAGAGCCCTCCTGTCCCTCTACTCTCTAGAGTCAACTGGACACAGCCAGCTCAGAGAAGACCCAAGGCCAGTGATTTAGCCCCCTTCCTATGTGCTCTTCTTCCATCACGGACCATATTCCCCACTGTCATCTGGCTCTTCCTACTCTCCTTCCACTTCCTGGCCACTCAGAATCCCTTTTCTACAATGACTTATTTCAAGGCCAAAGATTACTTCCAGGTCCCCCCTTCAATAGCCCCCTCAAGACGCAACTTTCCTGTCTTACCTTCCCTGGAGAAAGGACTGTGTCTGGCTCATCTAGAAACCCAACTCGCCATGGTGTTTATGGTCATTCCTGATGGAAAGCTGCACTGTTGCAATGTCTGACCCTGGTAAGGAGGGACCAGGTGTCACCTTCCCCCCAGGAAGCTCCTCTTAAACCAGGAATTTGCAGGCTCCAAAGCAGCGCATCCTTCAAGGCTGGATTCCAGCTGAGATCACCCATGGAGATGATTCAGGAAGTATTTTGGTGCCAGGGGCTTTCAGCATCTTTCTGCCCTCCCCTAAGTCGAATCACACACTAGCCACAGGCAGTGTGGGCAGTGTGGGGCATGCCTGGCTTCCAGGCAAGGAGCCCAGCATGCCCCACTCAAGTGACGCTTTCTGCCCAGCAGAGGGCAGCAGCTGTCAGAGGCTGAGCTGCTGGAGTGCAGCCAGCTCCGAGACAGGTGGTAAAAGGGGAGGAGAGAGAAGCCAGGGAAGGAAGGAAGGTGGGGCAGGAGGAAGCAGGAGAGGCACTTCATCAGGTGGCTGTCAGCCGCACATCAGGGAGAGTATGGCTTTCCAGCCAGTGCTCCTCACAGCCCAGTGCTTTCTGGCTGGACTGTCTCACCCGAACCACCAGTTTGGAAGGCTCTGCGTTATTAATCTGGCCCTGTGAACACCAGCACACTTAAGCCTCTTGGCTTTTCCTTACTCAGCTGCTGATGCTACAAAGAATACTTGAAGAAGAAGGAAAGGAGAAAAAAGGTCCAACACCCTTCCAGGCAGAGGAAGCTCTGCCTTCACAGAAGATATTTTGTGTCCTCTACCTTCTAACAGCAGGGACACTTACGTGAAAAGAGAGGAGAGGACAGTGGACTCCCTGGGCCTAAAGTTACCGAAGTCACTGTCCTAATCCAGTCCCCACCAACGCCAGCAGCCCTGTGAGAAGAGTCAGCGCCCCTGCTTTTTTGAGTGTTCCCTTGGGCGAGGCAGGTCTGGGACAGGCTCCCAGGAGCCCACTGGAGGGACAAGTGTAATCCGGAAGCTGGATATAGCTGATCAACCAAGAAACCAAACAATCTTCACAAATGCAGAACTTTCAGTGAGCAGCACCAGCAAAGCGGGTCTGAGGGATGAATCTGCGGAGATCACAGGTGCCCAGGGCATGGCCAGGGTCGAAATGCTGTCACACACTTAACCTCCCATCTTCCCTGACCTAATTGTTGCTACTAAACTCCCTGAGATGCTTACGAGGCTAGAATCCTTTTTCCAAATTTGATCTCTCGTTGGATAAGGGTTTTCAGGCCAAATCCCAAGTTCCTCGGCTGGTGAACTATTACACAGGAAGGTCTCTGATTATGCCTCGTACAGAACCATATACAGAGTCAGGCTCCAGCAAGTGTTAGCTGCTAGTTACAAGCTGCTGATGGCTGACTCCCAGCATAGACTGATTCACAAACTCAAAGTGTTTTTACATTTAGCATCACCTCATTGAAGCCCCACAGGAGGGACAGCATTATTGGATTCATTTTATAGGTGGAATAAAGAGGTAGAGAGAGATTGTCTTGGACTAGGCAACAGTAGGGACAAAACTGACACTTGTGAGGTCCTGCTTCAGTCTGCTAGAGACTTGAGAACATGGCCGGATCCTCTGATCCCCAACATTCTCAGGATGAAAACACTGGATTGTCAAAGCACTGCGTATGGCAAACCTCACATGCTTTCCAAATTCTCTCATATGGGGAAACTCTTCACCTAAACCCTCACCACTAGAAACGAGCTTTCACTTGCAAGAAATCCAAGTTGTAGAGTTCTGTGTATAAGCAAGACAATAAAATTGAAGAGTCCTTTTAAGTTTTAGGCAAGTTTGTGACTTTCAAACTAAATATATTGATACCAAAAGGCAGGCTTCTTAGGATTCTGACTTTCATTTAGTCCTTGATTAGTTAATGATTATTAACTAAGTACTTTCTGTGTTTAAGGAACTGTCCTGGACTCTGAAGACTATGAAACGAGCGCAGGGAAAATGGACTGTAAGGACTAGAGGATAGAGACACAGAGACAGAAAACAATATAGGATAGTAAATTCCAAGTACTAAATGAGCAGGGAGGATAAGTGAGCATTTTAAACATTCAGAAAAGGGGTCAGCACTGAGTGCTAAATAGTCATAGAAGGCTTAATGGAGAAATTGGAACTTAATTTGATCCTGTAAGTATGGATAAATCAGAAATAGGGAGAAGAGAACAATTGGAAGAGTTCTCAATATTGGAGGAGAATATTGACTGAGATCCCAGCACCATCAGCAGGTGCTGAGCACTGTGCTAGACCTTTCATGAAGTCTGGATGGAGAATATGCAATTATCTACTAGGAAGGCAATGAAGACATCAACCCAGTGAAAAAGTGGCCATCAGGGCCTAAGGAGGTGAGCTGAGAAATGCAGATCTCCAATACCAGGTCACAGCATGAAAACTGAATTCCAAGGAGGAAACACGCAATGCCTAAGTTTCTCAACCCTCTGCATCCTGGAGGTAGGAGTGATGATGTCCCCTTGAGAGCTGAAAATGTCCCCTAGGTGTGGAGGAGGCAAGGGCGCCTGGCAAATTACTAGAGAAATAGAAATTCTAATTTCACACAAACATGCCTCAAAACAAAAGAAGGAACAGGCAGTATGGCAAAGTAGGAGCCTGCTATCTGTAGACAGAAATCATTCTAGGAGACATTCATGAACCGCCAATAAAGATGGCGTGGGAGGCTGCTCTTGACAGAGTCAAGCTTTATAACCTGCACACTGAGGCAGCAATGGGAGGAGCAGGCAGTACAGATGGCAGAGACAAAAGATGTTCACTTCAATCCGTCAGTTACTGGCATCAAACCCAAAATTCACCTCTCCTCTCCATTATCATTGTGTTTTATTATTATTATAGGGGAGAAACTGCTTTTTTTTTTTCCCCCTCTAAGTAGTTAAAATGCTTCTATAACAGTAAATATCACCTCTGGCATACTTGTCCTGGAAGAAAAGAGTGTGATTTGGAATACCTAATTGAAATGTGCTACAGGAGATAAGGCGGCTGCAGAGACTGACATTTAAAGGTAGGAGACACCGCGGAAGACGTGAAACGTGACTGCTGTGCCTCAAAGACAAAAGCCATTTTCATAGAGTGGAAAATCCTCTAGCTCTGCCTTCTCGCCCAGCTCCCCCACACGCCAGACCCTCAGCTGTTGGGTTCTAAGCTAACCCTGCCCTACTTTTAGAATCCCACCCCCATTCATATTGAGAATGCTGAGGGAGGGCCAGGTAAAAAGAACAATATTCTACTGCTCTTTTGCTCTGATTGAGCCTAAGTCTTATTTCTTGATAAGACATTTACATGGAGGCAGATGGGCCAGACAAAAGGAAAGGAAAAGATCTGTCAGTATGTCTCAATAGGTCTCATTAAAAAACTGCTTTATGCCACTGTGGAAGAAACATGGTGAAAGACTAAAGGTTATCTGTGTTTAATGGCCAGCAAGCCCTGTCCATTGTTAATTAGACTGAGAGGGTGACTCTAGGCAAGGGCTAATTCACCACTCATTCTCTTCACCTGGTTTCAAAGCAAGGACAAGTTGTCAACCAACAAGCAGACCTAGTGCAATTCACATTAACTACATTTTCGTCAAAGCTATTTCTACCATCAGGTCCCTATCCACCTAAGTATCAGGTCTCTGTTGATAGGGCCCCAAAGAATCATGACTTCTTGTATTTGTGCCTTGTGTAGTCACTTCACCATGACTATGGCAGGGCCCTGTGACTTGCTTTTGATCAATAGACAAAAGTGACCAAAGGTGGAAATCATACCAAGGGCTCTGGAAGTCAGGTCATTTCTACCTGGCTTTTTGAAAAGGTCTGTTCTTACAATACCTCCTCTTGGAACCCGGCACATCATTCTGTGTGAGTAGACTAGGTCACATGGAGAAGTCACATGTAAGTACCCTCTAGCTGAGTTTTCTCATCAACCAGCCATGTCTTTGAAATACCTTGAATGTCCCATCACATCAAGCCTTAACGGATGTCAGATGATTGCAGCCCCAGTTGTCATCACAGAGTAGGAAAACAGTCACAATCAACTCACAGAAATGCGTACGCAAAAGTCCTATTATTTTAATCCATTAAGTGTTGAGCACTTTTTTTTAACCACAAAAATAATCAGAATATAAACTGATTCAATAAGTGAGGTGGTACTGCCAAAACATACACTTAAAAGATGTATCACTGGCCCGGGCATCAGGCAGGAAGCAGAAGACAGAGGGTTCTTCGAAAGCATGTGAGTGAAGGCTCAGAGGAAAGTGAGAGAATTCTTACTGGAGACTGCGAGGAAGTGGCAGGAAGGTTAGCAAAACTGGCACCTGCAGTATGACATGAAAATGGTAGAACTGGCTAAGGAAACTGCCAGGCAGATTATTAAATGTGCTAACTCGTTTGTTTTATCTCTTTATGATTAGGTACAGACAGATGAACTGAAAAATGAATGTTCAATTTTTAAACAGGATTTAAATGAAATAAAAGGAATCAGAACTCAAAGTATTTGAAAAGTGAAGTATTTTTCATCCCCAGTCTTTTCTCACAATAAGCAAAAGTCTTATGATATAGATCAAATCAAGACTCTTCCTATAAAATGTTGCCTTAGGATTACATTTAGAGAAAAGGTATGACCTAAGACACTTGGTTAACACCTAATAAAGGTTAAGGTGCTACCTTACAGAATCTCTCAACTAGAAAAATGACATCTTATAGCTATAAGGTCATAACTTCTTGACACTCCAGACAAAATGACTTTAAGAATCTTGAGAATTTGCCTCTGGAATCAAATGCTATTCTGGTTATTTATTAAAAAAAAAAAAACTAACCCAAAATGTAGTGGCTTACAACAACACATTATTTTTTATGTTTCTGTGAGTTGATTGGGATCAGCTGGGTGGTTTAATTGCAGGTTCTCTCATGTGACTGTAGTCATTCATAGTTGGAGTATCAGGTGAAGCTTTAACTGAGCAGGATATCCAAGATGGTTCCTTTTTCATCTACATGGTGCTTCCTTGGCTCTCTTTTTCTCTGTGTTACATCACATTCTCCAATAACTCGCCATCAAGATCGAGTTTCTTAGAGCCTAATGGAAGCCTCTAGGAAGTCACACTTTTAAATGATAACTGACTTCCAAGTCAGAAAGGACAAACTGGCAGGCCAGTTAATAGTTACCCCCAAACTACCTCAGCACTAAACCACCATATGTTATGGGTAAACTATTGGTCAAAGCCATCATATGACCTGTCCAGATTCAAAAGGGGAGAGTGAAGATTCTACCTCATGATCTTGGTGAGTATCAAGGAAATATCACAGAAAAGTACATGCGGAAGAAAATACATTGTGCACATCTTGGGAAAATACAATCAACCACAACCTACTCTCTATCTTTTTGGTTTTGTTTTAACTTACATACTTCCCTGAGTTAGAGAAAACTATGAGAATTATAGTGAGCCAATGATATACCATGATTGTCAGAAAGACTAGTGAAATGTTAATTGCCAGAATAAGAGTCAAATGCCTGGAAAACTAACAAGTCTTCTTGTCACTACACTGAGGAGACCATATATGGAAGAGTAATTCATGACTAAGGACTGAATCGAAAAAGCATCAATGACAAATTGGAGCACATTCTAGGCAGAGCAATCAGGTTGGTGTAGGAGTGGAAATCATATCATCTTAGAAGCATACACTGTCAAAACAATGCAGCTCTGCCTGAAGAAGACGCCCTCACATCTTCATTGTCCTATGACATCTACAAGATGTATAGTTTAATTTCACTGGCCTAGGTTCTCCCTAAGATATTTGTGCTCTAAGAGTCTTTGGTTCTCTTCTCTGCAAGGAAATGTCTGTGATACTTATTGTACATAATTTTCTGGGATCTCTCAAGGCTGTCACCATCTTCTTGGATGTAACATCACTGTGGTAGACATTAATAAAATTCTTGATTATTTCCAGTCCTCCTTTCTCTTGGGAAAATGAGAATTTAACTCCTCCAGCATAGTCATGTAACTTGTTTGGGTCAATGAATGAGAGGGGAAAGCATGTAAGAGCCAGTATACATATTGCTTATTCTCTTCCTCTGCTGCAGAAAACCCTAAAGAGTCATGAGGAGATGGTCACATCATAAGAGTTTATCTTCTCTCAGTTAAATCTCTGAATGTCTGTGATAAGCAGAGCCCCATTTGCACTAGTGTATAACCTGTAATATGAGTGAGAAACAAGTCTACATTGTTTTAAAACACCAAGATTTGGGGTAATTTTTCACTAATCAAGTCTATGCTAACAAACACAATCGCCATGATAGAAAAAAAGGTACCATCCAAAAGCAGAAGTCTGAAATGTGTCTAATTTTTAAGGCACTCCACTCTATAAATGAAGTCCTGAAATCTAAATACAACTGTATTTTAGATTAGCTTGGGAACTGATGGGAAGAGATTTGTAAGAATCACTGGTTACTCCTTAAAACCAGAGTTGAAGGGAATTTTCTCCAAGAATTTACCTTGAACTCTCTTTTTGCCCAGATTTCAATATAAGGGTCTACAGTCCTGCTTACATTCCAAGACGTTGGCTATGAAGAGAAATTCATATCCAAGGTGGGGAAGCCAAACTCTACACCAGAGCCTGGTCTTAAGCTGATGAATGGTTCAAAGGAGGTAATCACACTGGTCCAGCCCACTCTTAAAAATTCCCACAGCATGTACTGCCCTGGAGGCCTGAGAGCTAGTAGGAGGTCAGCACCTTGAAAAATCTAGTGAGTACCCAGCCCTGAGGGAAAAGTTCTGCTGTTTGCATCTTCAAAAACAATTTAATTAGAAAGTGTTGCTCTTTGTTAAATAAACACTCATGCATTATGAAACACAGCATCCACTCTGCCCAGCAAGGTTGGGACCTATGTTTCTGGCTGAGAGAAAAGTGTTTGTTGTCTCTGGGAACTGCCCTTCTCAAGACGAGCCAGCAGGTTACCGGAGAGGACAATAAGTCAATAGCCTGGCATAAATTTTAGTTGTCAATTTAGGGGGAGGAATGCCTATATATTTAATAGTCTACTTTCTAGAGCAGTTTTATACTGTTCATCTATCCTAAGTGTTATCTCTGGTTAAGGGGGGTTGGGAGGACAGTTTTAAAAAGGTAGACAGACTCAATCACTCCACTAGAAAGGGATTACCTGTGGCTTTCTCTTCCTAGCTCCAATCTACCATTTCCCAGCCAATGGCTTCTCATTGGGAGGCAATTCCTTCCAGAAATTCTGACAATTCAGTTTATAAAACACTTACTGAGGGTCTTTCTACAAAATAATTGTTGTAGGGGCATGCAAAGGCGAGGAAGAAAGACATAGCTTACAACCCACAAGGTACCCCCTGGAGACAAGTACCCAAATAACTATTGCATAAAGCAAAGCAAGGTTAGTTGTTAGAAGAAAAACATAAATGAACAGCTAGGAAGGGCTCAGAGGAAAGGCTGTGGCTTCCCTGCCTAGTAGCCCTCCAGTCCACTTCTCACCTCCATTCCCGAGCTGCCTCTAAGGTATGCTCAAGTCTTCCAAACTTGGAGAAGGGGGATACAGTTTATACGTCAATGGCAATGATTACAAAGGTGGGTTATGTCCTCTGGGAAGAGCTCATGGATGGGTTCCTCTACTGCATCCAGTGGGTAAAGGGTTGGAACCTTGAGAAGGACAGGACACCAGCAGACGGCCAACCTGTATGTGGATCTGGACCTGCTTCAAACCGGCCTCTTCCAGCATGTGAGTACTCCTGGCTATTTGCCAAGATGCACATAATCAAGGACAAGCACTTTGGACTCAGGTGTTGCAGAAGGAGAGATAGCTGGGGCACCAGACAAATGCTCACACTTCACCTGGGGTAGCCCACCTGTCTGCGGGAGGAGGCCATCTGCTCTTTCATGTGTGCGTGGGGCACTCGATGCATTCTGCTATTTCCAACACTGTGTCTTGGGCAGGTCTCTGTCATGAGAACCTGGAGCACCCAGAGGACATGCTCAACACACCTGTAGAGGAGCTGTTTTCTGGTAACCCCAGTCGAGCCAGGAGGCCCTGCGGGAGGGCTGCTTGGTCCTTCTCCTGGATGGGCGTTGGAGCTCTGTGGCTATCTTCAGACTGGCCCATTCTTCAAGAAGTGGCTGAGGGTGAGGTGGACGCCCCGCACTTAGCCATGCAAACTAAGTCACCTGTGGGGTCATTCTGAGCGTGATCATCCTGGAAAAGGCTAAGCCAGGGCACACACGGGCTGGCCCTGAAGCCTGGAGACCTGGGACTTCATGGCTGCTGCCCCCAGGCT
The DNA here is from genome assembly GCA_004363575.1 of Solenodon paradoxus. Taxonomy (NCBI): domain Eukaryota; kingdom Metazoa; phylum Chordata; class Mammalia; order Eulipotyphla; family Solenodontidae; genus Solenodon; species Solenodon paradoxus. The sequence goes on along the minus strand of RJWH01000058.1, from coordinate 440,764 downwards.
CAGGGGTCCTTCTCAGGCACGCCTACGACCATGGTGGGAGGAAGACAGGTAGCCCCAACACTGCGCCTTGGGATTGGTCTGTGCCGGTAAGAACCAGAAGCACTAGCACCCCGGCCATCTTGAGCTGGGTCATTTTTAGAAGAGCTTTTTTGTAGCACTGATGTCTCCGGTGCAAACGCCAAAATGAATGCACTACTTTAGGTGCATTTTATACTTTGGTACGGTTGATTTGTTTCACGGAGGTTCACATACACTTCTCTAAAAATGTGATTTGTAATAAGGGGTTCGTTACATGGGGGGTGGATGGATAATGCCAAGTATTGTCAAGGATGTGGCAGTTCAGAACTCCTTGTGCATGGCTGCTGGGAGCTGAATGCACACAGCCCTGGATGGCTTCGGTGTTCTGAAGCATGCATATGCCCTATAACCCAGCAACACCCCTCCAGAGAAAACACCCCCAAGATCTCACGCAGCACCATGTAGTTAATAAAGGCAGAACTGGATCTGAGTCTCAGCAGCAGACTGAAATTGAAGACTGGTAGACTCCTGAAATGGAAGACTGTGCAGCAGCCAAAAGGGGGAAACTAAATGTAAACATAGTACCTTGGAAAGATCTTTAGAACAGTATTGAACGGAAAAAGAAACAGACCAAGAGACAGAGCATGCAGCCAGTAACTCTACATTTAAAATGCATATCTTACAAGGATATAGGCTTATTTAGACACACATATATGAAGTACGATTAGGGACGAAGGGGAAAAAGAAATTAAACCACGGAGGCTGGGCTTTCCTGGTAATGGTGTGTAACAAACTGAGAGTTTGATATTCAACTCTATTTACCTAAAGTCAAAAGGAGGAAAAAACATTTTTCTTGATCTGGGAAAAATATGAGATTTGTATCTGAACTGAATTCATATAGACTACAGTGTTGGTGTTTAAAAGGACAGGCACTGGTGTCAGAAAGACTGTCTTTCAAATGAGAGCCCTATCGCTTATTAACCACGTCTGCAAGGATTAAGAAGAGATAATGTATGTAAAGCACTTAGCCCAATGCCTGCTGCAAAGCAAGCCATGAGTAAATGGTAGCTATTCATAATAGAAAATATAATTTATCATTATTTTTTTCATCTCCCTTCTCCTGTAGTCCACACACCTTGAAACATTTTACATGGTAAGAAAATCATCATAAGCTCCTTATTGGCTTATGGTTTATACCCTTCCTACATCCCAGAGATTCAGGGGAATTATATATGATTAATCAGTAAGAAAAACAGAACAATCAGGGATAAAGACAGAGAGAATGTCCTCCAAAGGAAGCAGAAAGAGTACATGTCAGCAGGTACATGAATGGAGCTGGTTACCGAGCCCAGGCACAGAGCTGGCCCGAGAGCCATGGAAAGTTCAGAAGAAAACTGACAGGCTTCCCAGTTCATGACAAGACAGCTGACAAAAGCCTTTGCAGAGACATACTGCTTCCATAGCTTTATCTCATTGAGTTTTCCTAATAGGAGTATCAGATAGCATTGAACGATACCTACAACAAACTCGGCAGAGACACACGCTGCCCACTGAGGCAGGAGACTCACTCACTGAGGGCTGGGCTTGGCATTGTCAGGAAGGAGAAAGGGGTGCTGAAGTCATCTTTGGTTCTCTTGCTTTCTGATCATCTTGCTCAATGCCAGAAAGACTGGAGAAAGACCTGGTGAACATGACAGACTGTCTTTCTTACACAGTCAACTGGTCCTAAGTTCCCCAGCTCTGGAGTCAAAACATCTAGACTCAGATCTTGCTCTGCCAACTGACTAGTTCTGTGATCTTGGGGAAATCACTTCATCTTCCTGGGCCTCCATTTTCTCATCAGAACATGGCAGCAGAATTGTGAGGATTCAAAGCTTATTCTAAAGACATTTAGAAGAATGCCAGGCACATGGTAAAGCAATACATGAGCTCTAGGAGCATGTGTTAAATAAATGAAAAAAATAATCAGATGCTCTAGGCAAGCTTCTGGCAGGTGCTGGATGGCAGTGGATTCTGACTGAATTATCTAGTAAATACCTGGAGAGTAGATACTCTTTGATGCTTTAAGTACCAGCTGTGAGGGAGGCAAAGTTGTCTCCTGTGAACAGTTAGATGCTGAGCCTATATTGTCACACATATAAAATAGGCTCTTTTTACAGGCACTGGAAGGAGATGTAAAATCACTGAAAATACAATAATCCCGTAGCTGTCATAATACCATGGTGACTTGGTACCTAGCCCTGTCAGGACTTCCCTGTAGCTCAGTTCTCATCCTCAAAACAAAGTAGGCACTATCACTAGCCCCCTGTTGCAGAGAGCTTGAGTGACTGTTTCAAGGGCATACAATCTGTTAAAGTCAGAGTTACCTTGGCTCAAACCCTGTACTCTTCCCACAAAATAAACTTGCCCCATCCTTACCCAAGTAATGGGAGGAGGTGGTTATTAAAATGGGAAAGCTCCTAGATGTCTTTCCTTGCCATCATCTGTTAGAGAGAAATCAAATGACCACAATTCTATTCCTTGAGGGTCTTTAAAAATGAAGACTGACATTTGATAACACAGAAGAAAAGCTGATTTATCCCTCTTTTACAATGCGAACAACATTTTGAAGGACGTTCACACACAAGCTACCCTCCCATGAGGAAGAATCTCCAGAGAGCATGTCAGAATGCCAGCGGGTGGAAGTGATGTGTTAGCAATGACCTTGAACCTAGTCTAACTTATCTAGTAAATCTTTGCCAAAATTTCAGCATATGGATTAGTATTTAGTGATATAACTGCAGGTGGCATTCTTAACAACCCAAGGTTGCTATATGCTAGTTTTAGAAGCACCAGGAAAGTTCACCCTCAAGTCAGTTTTTCCATTGGTGTCACTAAAATGCTATGGCTGAGGTACACGTTCTGATACTTAGTTGAGTGCTGAAGAGTTTTGGTGGGGGTCTCAAGAACTTTGGATCAAAATGAAAATACCATCAATTCCATTATTATTTACAAATTAAATAATTTCGGGTGCTCCTTGGTGGAACAGCAGTTGGGTGCAGTCCATGTACATCCCAAGGACCTGGGTTTGTGTCCAGAGGTCGGGGGGAGAACCAAGATGAACAATAAAATAAAATAAATAAATGCTAAAAAAGAATAATTGCTAATTTAATCATTTCTTTGGTATACATTGCAAAATAAATGTATGGAGCAGAGGTGCCAAGAAGCCTGAACAGGTTGAGGAATAAGAAGAATCAATGGAAACTATCATTGCCTCTGCCTTGCCCTTGGAAACAGATATACACTCACCTCCTTAGCAGAATTCAAGGTTAGAGGAAGTCACAGTTTACACACCTGCAAACCCTCCTCTGAAAGGGATATTAGAGGTCCTCCCATGTAGGATCCTGGTCTCGTTCCAACAGCATCAAAATGGGACATCGTTCCATAACCACCAACGGTATCACTTGTGTTAAAAAGACAGCATTCAAATCTAAACCATCAAAGAATAATTAATGAGGAAACCAAGTTTATCTGTTTTCTTCTTAAAAGAAGCAAGTTGGTTGTTTTTCTTCCACAGGAAAACAATAATGGAAAAGAATATAAATGTCTTTCTCCAAGGTAAACACTATTTCATCATGGACCCTTCACTGATTTCATTTTGAGTTTCTAATTTGGGGTGCATAACTTATAGCTAAGATGCACATATAAAGGGAGCTAATCAGATTCTACTTAAAGGCAGGGGATTTGAAGTTCAGCAGGATAAGGGCTGTATTGTCAATGTCCAACTGCCTTCTCTTCAAGCCCCAGGTGCTCACAGCATTCTGCAGGTGAAAAGGATTAACAACCAGAGGTGATGCTAGGGATGTAGACTCAGAGAAAAAGCCAGAGCTGCCCCTTCCAGGTGTAGCCTACTTGGAATATGCCATGTAGAAGCTTTTGTTTGATCAAGAGCATAGATGTCATGAGAATTGTACTTCTATTTTTCTTGTTCCTTTTCCTTTGAAGGGCAGATTCTGGAACCTTAGAGTGTCCTCAGCATGTTTGAGTTGAAAGCAGCAGGTTTCGGGTCACGCCTCTTTGCAGGTGGACCATGGGGAGCACTAGCCAGCATGAGGAGTAAGAGGATGGGGGGCCCAGCAGAAGCTCCAGCTCCCACTTACCCACAAAAACCACATACCCAGTGGCACCTCGCTCGGTCGTGACTGCCACACTGAATAAGTTCGAGGTGGTCTCCTTTCTTTCTGAGCAGCTTGGCCGTCCCCCTAACAAACCCTAATTAATTAGGAGATGTCACCATGCTAACAAAATCAGCAGCTTCAATAGCTCCTTTAAAGTGTGAATGTTTTAGAGAAAATGAACGCTTGGTCACTCCCTGGTTATTTTTACTCTCTGCCACCCACCTACCTTTTGGGCAATCTGTTCCCATTGGGAGAGCACACTTCATCTCCCTTCACATACTCTTTTCTCCCTGCTTTGCTCGTTCTTTTAAAATATGCTATGCATGTCATTTCTCTTCTCCTTCCAGCTCTGATAAGTTCCAAGTATCTCCCACCCCCAAAAAAATGTATAGCCTGGTAGAAAGGGGTAATAAGCCAGTTGCTGGCACAGATAATGTAGGGGTTATTTGGGCCAAGATAAAATGAAATGAGTGATAAAGAAAGGAAGAAAAAGAACGAAGTTTAAATAAATTGGCTGGGGGCAGTGGAGTAGGGAGGGGTAGAAATATAAACTGTGACAAAAGAGGTTCAACTCCCCAGACTTACCAAAATTGGAACTTTGTTACCATGAAATCATGAGTGTTTCTCCTCCTCAAAGAATAAGCAACATTGTCCATGCTCCCTCAAATGAGCATCCTCCCTGGAATCTTGCTGATGGAAGGAGGACTTCCCTACATGTCTGAGAGCATGGATAGGGCCAGGGTCCTCCAGGAGGGGAAGAATCGCTTCTGGAGTAAGGCTTGGAGGAACACTTTTCAGGGAGATCCCTGAAAAGAGTGGGTCTAAAAATCAGCGGGGTCTGAGGCAAAGCTCATCAGCCAATATGCAAGTGTTTCAAAGGACAAATGAAAATGAACCCCATTCTTCCTTCTCAGGGCTCCTCACAAGCTTGCTGTGACTTTTCTCTATTAGATGCTTAATATATTTTGGTTGAAATGAAACCAAGATATCTCTGTACTTAATTAGGATCTGAAAATATAATCGAGAGAAGGAAACGCAAGATCCAGATTTGTAAATAGTAGCCCCCCCCCCAAAAAAAAAAAAAATCTCTGCCTACAGACATTCTATCAGTCTGTGTGGTTAAAAATAAGCATAGTACATACTTCATAGGATTGCTGCAAATATTAATTGAAAAGCTCTGAGAATGTAAATGCACAAGAAGGACTGTGGATTTTTATTTCCTGGCTTTATGCTGGTGTCTGGGACCTCTCCTGACCAAGTTTGGAGACAGCTTTGTGAGAGCCTAAAAGGGACCCATCCTTTTTCTTAACTTCAGAGTTAAAAGCTTGCACAATGTCATCGACACTTTGTTATATCAGGTTCAGACTTTGAACCCCACCAATCAGAGACTGCTGCCCAATACTTGTACTTCCAAGGGCTTCACATCTCTTATCTCAATTGTTTCTTCTAACAGTGTGACAGTTTAACTCTGTATCACAATCCTCATGTCAGAAGTGAAGACACTGGGGCTCAGAGAGGCTGACACATGAGTAGAGCTTGGACTTGTCCACCAAATCTCTGAATTCTGATGTTCTGTGCTATATCCATGCCATGCAAGTGTGTCTTCGGGCTTCTAGAAAGAGTTTCCAGTGCCCTCTTTAGAGCAGGGCAAGTCATGGGGAAGAGAACGGTGCTTTGAGGTTGAGCAAAGAGACTGCAACAGCTGGGGGGACAGCATGTCTTTAGTGAAGAGGGTTGCTAGAACTCCTGTGGTTTGGTATAAAGTAACGGAACAAGCATTTGCTGAGAGCATGAAGAGAGTCCTACAGGATGTATCAGAATTACATGAATGAAGAAAGAGTAGAACATATTTAGTAAACAGAATGAGAAAAGAATAGAGGGGTGTGCACAGCACACCCAGGGGAAATGAAATTATCACTGGGGTGTCACATTGAAAGATTAGAGAGGGAGGAACTGAGAAGAGCTAGGCAACAGATTTAGACCTAGCCTCTTGAAGCCTACACATTTGACAGCAGGTATACCATTACATCGAATGGACCTATAAAAAATAATAAGTTTGCCTATCCTTTTCCTCTTCTAACCTGCTCACTAATTCCCCCTCAGGGAATCACCCTTGTTCAAGTGCACAGAAGTTAACAGGACTGTACTAAGGAGCTGCCATCTCCCTAGTCAAGGAGTGAGAAAGGATGTTGCCAGAGAAATCAAATGACCCCTCTCTGGAATTTGAATCTTGAGACTAAAAGTGGTTAATTATTGATAGACTGGAGAAAGGTATTAACACTATATGATGCACATATAGCTGTCCCACTTATCAAATTATCTTAGTAAGTTTTTGGCTAGCATTGCTTACATTTCTTGATATTCAATCATAGGCAACATCAGCAAAAAGAGGCATCTTAACTTTTCTTGTCTGAAGTTTATACCAGTTATTTTCTTTTCTTATTTTATTACCATGGAGACTCTAGCAAATGCAATATTTACTATGGGCAACTTGGGCATATCTAAAGACATTCTGGTTTTAATTGAAATGACTTCTGTGTTTGTCAGAGTTGCCAATTTTTTAGTAAATAATCCTTAAGAAAACATATTACATATATTTTAAGAATGGCTGGTGAAATTTATCAAATATATTTCAGCCTGTATTGATATGCTTATGATTTTTTCTTTTATAATTGGTTAATAAGATATCATATTGATAGTTTTCTTTATATTGCTTGCATGTAAAATAAGTATATAAAGTCAATACCTTTTCTCTGCACTGCTAATAATCACTAAAAAATAAAAATGAGAAAAACATTTTATTTATAACATCCATAAAAACTTTATAATTTTTATGAATAAATTTAACTAAAATGTGGAAGACAGCATAAAGGGAAGTACAAAAATCTTATTGGGAAACATAAAATAATACCTGAATGAAGAGAAATGTATGCTATATTTTAAATGGGACTATTAAACATGAATTTGCCTATTATCCCATAATTAATATATTAATGAATACCATTTTTATTAAAATCCCATCCGACACTGCATAAATAAAATGAACATAAATTCTATGTGGAAGAATGATTGCCTGAAAGTGGTCAATAAATGAATAAAAAAGATAAAGGTGAAAATATTGGGCCATATAGATGCCAGGCATTATGAAGCTACTATAATCAAATCAATAAGGAATTTCATTATAACCACAGATAAATCAATCAGGGAACAGAATAGAGAATCTACAAACAGGTTCAGGGATGTATTGAAATGTAACAAATAACAGAAGTAGTAATGCAATTCCATGGGAAGAAGATGTATTATTTAACAGCCCTGGCCCACTAGCTAACAAAGCAAGAAACTCTAGAATCAGAGTGTAAATTCAGGGCTATATTCCCTGGGTTTAAATCCCAGTTTCTCCAACTTATCTGCTGTGCAATCTTTGAACTAATTACTCAGATTCTCCATGTCTCACTTTTCTCATCTGTAAAACGGGTGGTGTGAGGAATCTGATGCCTTAGTGTTATGATGAACAGGAGTTAAATTAGTTAATAATATGAAGCGCTGACTAGCACAGACTAAGCTCTCAGTATTAGCAATTACTATGATAAATAACATTAGGAAGAAAATTTACATGGAGGACCTCCAGCTGACACTAAACACAAAGGTAAATTTCCAGGTAGGTTAAGACTTAAATGTATCAAGTAAAATCAAAGTTTTAAAGAGAAAATCTGAAAAACTAAACACTCTTTAGCGAGGGAGGTGGGGAAACATTCTCTCCCCAGACTGGATACACAGAAGCTATAAAATAAAAAATAATATTTAACTGTATTAAAAAATAACACATTTGATGCAAAAATAGACTGGGCAAAATAAAGCAATAGGCTTTGGAAAGACAGGAAAAGACCACCATTTCCACTGAAGAAAGGAACAAAAGTCCTGAAGTCTATCCACAGAAGTGCTCAGCGCTAAGATGCTCAGATTCACCGCGAGTCTGAGAAATGCAATGAAACCACAGCATCACTTGACACTCCTCAGACAGGCACGACTGAAAAAGCAGCCCTGCCTGTTGGCGTCAGGAATGCACTTGTGCTAAGGGTGCTCTCCTCACCTGCTGGGTAATGCTGTGCTTTGGGAAGCAATATTGATGTTGTCTACTTATTTTTAAATGGTACACCCCTCTGAGATCTCACTGCAGAGACCAAAGCACCCATGAAAACACGCAAAGGGGGGTTATTGCAACATGGAGCACAGCTGAATAAAATTCTGGAAATGAAATTATGATCAGTCAAGAAGCACCATATGTTGAATACACTGTCACACTGGAACATTCTGCACCTTAAAGGCAGTCAATTAGAGCCCTACCATTGACATGGAGAGATTTCCATGAGCAATAAACACAAAATTATAAAGAGAAGCATAGGACTGAATCCAGGGAGTGATATTCTCTGAGAAAAAAGGAGAAGAGACTGTAGAGTGACACATAAGAACATGCTAAGGCATTGGTAATGATCTGTTTCTCATTCTAGTGGATAAAGTGGCCATGAATGTTTGCTTTATGATTCTCTAAACCATACACACACACACACACACACACACACATATATATAAGTACACACATATATATATGCATACATACATATTTAGCTCTATATTTATTCTGTATTTCACAATAATTTTTTCTAGAAAGGAAATAAGATGTAAAATGAGTATATATACATATGTAAAATCTCCCATTTTATAAAACACTGACCTGAAAAAATGTGTGCCTATATCTTTATCATTTAAAGAGTATAGAGAAAAGTATGGCAGAATATGTAATAGATTATTCACATCTACTATCTTGGAGTAGAGTTAGGGGACCAATATCGGCAAAAAGGAGAAGAGAGAAAAATCAAAAATGGAAAGAATGCCCCGCTGTAACCCAGGCAGCTAAGTCATAGACCTGAGTTCAAGACACAGGGCTGTAGAAATTAATTAATTAATCAAAAATAACTAAACATAAAAACCTTCCTACTCATTTTTTAAAATGTGACAGGAAAGAATGGAAACAACTTAAATGCCTGCCAACAGATGACTGGATAAAGCTGTGAGATATATTTATGTATCTATGTCTATATCTATATATATATATATACATATATGTATTTATATATATGCAATAGAATTCCATGCAGCTCTTAAAAAACATAAAATGATGCCCTTTGCAGCAAACCTACATGGAACTGGAAGGAAGGATGTGAGACAAAACAAGCCAGGAAGTAAAAGAGAAGTACTGCATGGTTCCACTTCTCCATGGAATTTAAAGAAAGAAAACAAACACATTTCACAGAACAAAAGACAGACTAGGGACTGTGTGGGGTGTTGGAAAGAACAAGGTGGTGGTAAAGGGCGCTAGAACCCTGGTGGTGGGTGTGGCATGAAAAACACAGACTGGGGTGCAAAGGCAATATCTTCAAATGCATGCAGCAAGGTAAACAAAAGAAATTTAAAAATTAATTAAAAAAGAAAATATTAAGTCAATAACACATGGAAAGAGTGCACTTAGAAAAACATTAATTAAATCAGCATATTAATACATTTATATAAAATTGTGTGTGTGGTTATGCATAAGTTAAGAATGAAGATTAGGAAGAAAGAAGAAAGAGGGATCCACGAAATGGAGGAAGAAACAGTTGTTCATTTCTATCTAGTCTCCACCCTTCCAGTGTAGTCACTATTGTAATGGATTTTGTTGCTTGCAACAAAAGGTACTTAATTCCTGCACATAGGAATGGCTCATAGACTCAGCCTTGCCCTCAAACACTGTCTGTGCTTCCTTTTGATTCCTGAGCACAGGGGACCCATCAGCAGTGTCGCCTATTGCTCCTGTCCCTTCCGGTTTTTCCAGACTCTCCACCTTCCTTCTAAAGTATACACGAGAAGAACAGGTTCATCAGTGTTGCTAGAGTTAAATTGCGTCTGTAGCACAGCCAATAAATCAACATCGAACACTATATTAAAGGAGAGACCAATGCAAATGAGTTTTTTAAATCAACCTGATTCCATGGCAGACTGAGAATGTGTAATAGCAACAGAATGCTGCTTAGTGTCAACTTGGGAACCCAACACCTACATCAAGAATCCTCTTCGATCTCTCAGGCGACCCCTCCCCACTCATCTCTCAGCAGCCTCTCTACTCATGCTACAGACCAAACTAGCTCAAGCAAAACTTCCACCTGGTTAAGACAGAGTAGATCATGTATGCACATCCTTTCAATCAGAGGTTGAAACTATGGAGCCCCCATCAGCATATCTTCCACTGAAATATTTCACTTCTCCAGTGATATGTCGCCAGAAAGCAGGATGTTGCCACAGAAAAGTTTTAAGTAACAAGAAATAGGTTTCACAACTGTATTAACTATTGGATCCTAGTCATTTCTGAGCCACTGTGAATCCTAGTTGACTTGGTTGTAAAAAGCATTTTACATTTCCTGATGATAAAGGTTAGTTCTCCACGGCATTTCCTGGTCCTTATGATCCATATGTGCCATATGAGCACGATCTCCGTGTGAACAGGGAGAAGGTATAGTGGTCTCCTCTTGTGGTCTTCAAATCCTCTCTGCTCCCCTTTACACTAAGCCTTGCTCCTGCAAACATCTGCAAACATCAACTGCAGAGCACTTTGTCTCCACTGTATCACGCATCTTCCATGCTCTTGCCCTGGGGCTTCTCTGCTACTAGCATGTGAGCAGATGAGAAAACTTGGATGTGCAAGAGAATTAATGCCCCATGAAGGGCATTGAGCTCTGGATTTCTGAGCCTAACTGGCACCCCCAAGAAGTACCACTATTACAATCAATAGGATCAAGGCTAAAAAACAGCCCCTTCAAACAATACTTAGCACTAAAATTAGCCATTCATCAGAAGTGGTTTTTAATATGTTGGGGACCCCTATTAAAATCCAGAAGTTCATGACTTCTCCCCCACCCCCCCAAAATAACATGCATATAAACACAAATGTTTATATAAAATATCAGAAAGTTTCATGGACCCTATGAAACACATTCCTGGTACCATGTCATAATGGCATCATCTAAGATGCTCAAGTTTAGAGATTATAGGTAGTTGAACATTTGGACATGTTGCTTCTACCCTCTCTGGTGCTGACATGGCCCTCAGCTAATCATACACATGCACATTACCGCCAATCAGTACAGCCAGTTTAAGAGAATCCTTCCTCAGAAGGACACTGTAACATCCAGATGCTCATGGGGCTAGAATAACCCTCCAAATCTTATGTGAAGCCAGACTTCCCAGAAACCCAAGTTTAGCCCTAGAATCAGTGTGATGATCCTCTTTTACCCACTCCTGTCTCAAACCTACAATGTCCTTTAATTTAAAAAAAATAGTCAAATAAGATTCACATAGCCCCTGCCAGCCCAAGCACATTGACAGGTTTGCAGAAAGGGATCCTTGTAGAGAAGCTTCAACAAATCACGCCCCAGTCATGTTTATTCCAACCTAAAAATTAAGCCTCGGACCAGATGGAACTCCTTCTACTCCTTCTCTTGTTACCACTCCCACAGCAATAATGCTGTATCAATAGCTACATATAATAATTCTCCTGTATTTAGCATCGCTGTTTATTGAAGTAGCCATGTCTTAATTTGGATTTGTTCAGAAGTGAACTTGGAGAGCAGAACTAAAACATGGGTCATTTATGTGGAAGATGCTCTGGGGGAGACATAAGGATGAAATAGCAGCTAATAAAGGACACATTGGGAGGCCCTACTACTAAGGGAAAATGGTATGTGAACTCACTGAGCAAAGTCTAGGATCCTGTGATAAAGGTCACCAGTCATTGGTTAGGGATGCTGGGGAAGGCATTACCAAGCCCTCTGCACTTCTGGGATGCAGTGGCAAGTCAGAGCTCCATGCAAGAAATTCAGGGCTGACAGAAGTGGACTGACATGCACAGTAGAAAGGGTAGAGGACTATGGTACTATTCCATGAACTACTCTCAGGCATCACACTCTATTCTAAGGACTAGGAATCATGAGTTTGATGGGAACAATGAGCAGAAAACATGGGTTATATATTCATACCATTAAAAAGTCATATTTGGGAATTACAAAAATCACAGTTAAGCTCTATTCAACATCAGCCTAACAGCACAATTAGCATTTAGTTAGCTCCCACTAACACAATGAGAGTGACTGCCTAGCTATTCTGCTTCTGCCAACTATGCAAGTGTCTGAAATTCTACTTGTTTTCTGTTGACTAGGCGAAATCCTAGAGGGAGGGTGTGAAGGGAAAGGGAGAAGATCTGTTGAATTTGGGTCTTGATTTTGCTCTCTATTTTATGACCGATTGATTGCCTACTGGGTGATCAGGAACTTACACACACATCCTGTCATTTAAGCTCAGGGATCCCCTAAAAGTAAGCACCCACATCCCTTTTTTTTCTTATACATTTAGAAAATGATGCCCTTATGGCTCAAGTTGCCATATCCAACATGCCACAGTCAGTCAGGAATGGACACGGGATTCAATTGCTTAATTCCACTTTCTTTCAGCCACAACACATCATCTTGGACTGCTTAGTGACCAGCCCTCAGCCTCCCTGTTCTCACAGACTATTTACTGAACTTGACTGTCTGCCCAACACTGAAACCAGCGCCATCACATTTAGCCCCACAAACACCAGGTGATGTGGAGCCCATCATTGGTCTTCTCGTATGGTTGCAGTAACTAAGTTGAAAAACTGAAATAACCTCCTAAAATTACAAACTAGTGAAGTGTCAAATGTGGGACCAGAAATCTTTCGAAGAAAAGCTCTATCTTTTGATCATAAACTGCATTGCTGCATAACCCTGAGAATAACACAGGTGTGAATGAACGCGTGTTTGCTGGAGAGTGTCTGTTGAAATCAATGCACCATAAAATCCAGAGTAAAACTAAGCTCCAAATTCAATAGCTCTTTTCCCTTTCCCCATCACGTCCTTGCTCCAAGATTTCACCCAGTAAACATAGTAGAAGCAAATTTCAGATACCTTCATTGTGGACAGGGGGCCGCTGGGGAGTCAGTCTCACTCTACTTGAGGGGAAAGGAAGAATCATTTTTCTAAAAGATAAGACAAATATTTCAAGGATCTGGCTCTCTTTCTTGCAGTATTGCTCTAATTTGCTCATTATACACAATTATTAAATGTGTTTTATTGTGATTAGAAGGTCTCTTCTTAGAACAAAGGAACAATCAGGTCTCCCCTTGTTTGCATTCATGTGTGTATGTACACTGGTGGGGAAGGGGAAGAAAAACTAATTTTGAAAGTGAAATTGTTAATGTACAAATAACCATTATCACTAAAAATGCATGTAATTGCCTACTCCAGAAAATTTGGCATGGATACACATTGGAGAGCACCTGTTTCTGGTGAATAGCAAAGGAAAAAGAAGAATCTAGGAGGGCTAGCAGATTAGAGCAGCATTCCCCTTAGTCAAGGAAAGTGCAATCCTAGGAATGCTGATAAAAAGGTGGCATGTGACCATCTCAGAATTCCACTCCAGAAACTGGATTAGAACTTCATGTATTAAAGAGAGAACACACCATACTGATGGACGCCTGGACAAAGATTCAAGCAATAGAGGTTCTAGAAATAAAAGTTAAAGGAACAAGAAGGGGTGCTCCTTGGGGGAGTCATAGTTAGGTCTGTTGTCTCTGATTGAGCACCATTCATGTACCCCCTGGGGGACCTGGGTTGGTATCCTGGGATCAGAGGAAATAACAAAGATGAACAACTAAATGATAAATAAAGAAAAATGCTTGTTCCTCCTCTCTCTGCCTGCCTGCTGCCTACTCACCTTTATTCCTGCCTGAACCTTTCCTTTAAAAAAGAAAAAAAAGAAACAAATGACTGCATCTGGCTAGCCACTCTACACACTTGCTGCTACTTCTCCTCTTCTAGGAGGCATTCTTTATGGGTCAGGCAAGCCCTCACGTCCATGTTTCACTTTTACTCCACTTTCTGATTATGATTATGACATTTTCTAAAATTCTTATTTTATAAAGTTAACAATGCATGACATTCAGTGTGGCCTTCAGAGATCCCCGGGCATCTGTGACTGACACATTTTCTAGCTGAGAGCATTTATCCATAGTCGTTATTGGGAGTGCACATTTCTTCCTATTTATCTGTTTAGATAGAAAATACTATCTTCGGTTTGAGAGTCTCCACAAGGATTCCACATTATTCAAAAAAGAAGTCAACTCCGTGCTACCTCGCATCTCCCAGAGATGGAGAGTAACTAAACACTCCCCAGAAGTCATTTGGTTTCTATCAGCATTTCTATAATACGGGCAAATAGTTACAAAATTATCTTCAAAACTTGTTCAACCCCATTGCCCCCCAAATTTCTTCTTCCCTGGGAAAAGTCTGGATTTCATCAAAACCTGTTCTAAATTTGGCATAAATGTATCAAATTTACATCTATTTAGCACCTCTTGTATGTCAAGAACTCTGCTCAGTGCTCAAGATGCAAATGATATACGGAGAGAATATGGAGACATATTGAGAAAAGCAAATACAGGAACAGAGCATCATAATTCAATTCAATGAATGCAATAGCAGCCGTACGCAGAGGAATTTATACCAACAGAAAGGGGGTAACTCACTCAGTATGGTAAGAGATGGAAAGAGTGGGAAAAATATTAGGTAGAACTTGCTGGAGAGATGATTTTTGAGCTGGTTCTTAAAAGAGGAGCGTGGATTAATTAAGCAATTGGGGAAAGCCAATATTGTCAGTGGAGAAAGCTCAAGCCAAGAATGGGTTTGAGAATCAATATATTAAATATAGGGAAATACTAACAACTCAGAGTTGCTGGAGAGTAAAATAGTACAGTAAAAGTTGGTAGGAACAAAAATATTGGAAAAATGGTGGCTATACTGTGGAGGGCCTTGTCAAGAAAACTGGACATTATCTTACAGGCAATAGAAGGTAACAAAAGCATTAATCAAGATTTGCATTTTACACAGTCAATGTGTATGCGGAGATCTACTCTGCGGATGTACTCTAGTGATGCATGAAGATGTATTTTAATAGAAATGGACTGAAGGAAGAAATACCAGTTAGCAGGCTGATGCAGTTGGGTAGCAAGAAAATACATAAATAGGAACATAGATGATGGTAGTAGGGATACAGATAAAGTAGGGAACTGAAGAAATCATAAGTCCACTTGACATTTTGTGGAATAAGTGAAAAAGGCAAAGGGACATGTCAAGGTCAGCTAGCTAGATGAGAGTGGTGCCATATTTAGAAAAGACAAATATTGGAAGAATAGAAGTCTGGTGAAATGGCAATTCATTGTCCTAAGCAAGATATATTGGATCTAAAGAAAGAGATTTCAGACTTTAGTGGGTTGGGTAATGGATAGTGGTTGGGATAAAAGAAAAAAATAAGAAGAAAGCAAGATGGTCATTGGGGCATGGGCCGGTTTCTCTAAACTGACAGGATGAAGCCAACATAGAGGGAGAAACTGAAGATCATCCAGTTGCGGGTGGACTGGTTATAGATGAAGGTCCTGGAAGATAGAAGAAAGGCGGCTTGTCTTCTATCAGACTGAAGACAGCTCTCTGAGGCTGAAGAAAAAAATATGAGAATGAATTAGAAAGCAAGTGAGTAATTGAAGGGGATACCACACAGTACAATCAGTTTTCTCTGTTATGTAGAAGCAATGTTTTCCAGTGAAACTGGGGGTTAAATAAGAAAAGCAAGATGAGGTGATATTTGGAACCATCATTAGAGGAGATCACCACAAAGCAGAAATGGTGAATGAAAGGCTGAGAGTCCTGCTGAGGTTTATGATAATCTTACCATCTCTTGTGGTTATAATGAATATCAAAGGGACTAGAGGTATGTAAGAGTCTGTATGAGAATGATTATTAATATAAAATACAAAAGCATTTCCATACTCACAAGCACTTCTTATTTTCTGTCTGATGCCTTTTGCTGCGGTAACGCTGACCATATTTTGAGCTCAGGCAGGACTAACACTTGTTATCAGAGTTAAGGAGTTAAGCAGGTATCAAGAGAGAACAAACAGCATCCTAGGGTGTGCTTGATAAGATGTAATGCCAACCCCGAAGAGCTGAGAGGGAGCCCTTCATTTTAGAACCTTCAGTTAGTATGAGAGAGACCATTCTATTCCCATATTACTAAGACTCCCCTCCATCAGAGTCACTCTTTTGAGAAGAAGCATAAAATAGAGTCCCAAAGTATCCACATTTTGCCTAAGGTTAGAAAGACAGTGAGCATGCTAGAGAACAAGTCTGCTCGCTTTTCATCTACCACTTTATGGATGGCCTCCAACAGTCTCATGGGAGGTCCCCAACACCATGTCAGATGCTGAAAGTTCAACAGGAAGCATCAGTACCATAAGCATGAAAGCAAAGAGCTCCGGTTCTGTTTAGATCTGTGCAGATGGATAGAAGAAAGTATCTGAACTCCATCATGAACCCTTTTGCAAACAAACAACCCAAACTCATATATGCCCCTGGGTAAAACCCTGCATCCTCTCTCAAGCCAATGTTATGAGAAAATTGGTGGTTCGGGTAAAATTGTAGCTCTTCCTCTTTCATCAGACAGTCTTAGACTTACTGATTCTCATTGTAGTGTACAAATACCCAGTGTGAGATACCTCTCTGAGTTTATGATGATAGCAATTCCATGCTGAGAAGATTGACACGAAGCAACTGGAAGAGGAAAACCTTACTATCCTATTTTGAAGATAAACTGGACTATGTACAGAAATACCACCTAACTCTGCTCCCAGACTCAGGCCAAAGGGCAGGCCTCTAACACTGTGCTAATTTCCATCAGCTTCTGTTCTGAGCTTCCTCGCCAAAGGAACTCAGAACATCTATCACCATGAAAAGAGGGGTAGTTCAGATTTGAGCATGATGGCCAAACATGCAGAAAAAGGAAAAGACAGACAGCAAAAACTAAAGGTTTCAAGAGAATGGAAGAAAGACATCCAAAGTTAAAAACAAATGAAAGTAAGGCTGCTTAGGGGGACCAACGAGATAGGACGAAAGGTACACACACACACATATACACTAAAATCCATTTTGATGTGTCTTATAAAACTATACATTTAAATGTAAGTGATGAGAAGACAGAAGATTCAGGCATATCCTAGTTTCTAAAAAGGATTAAATAGTGACAGAATCAGTCAATGTGACTTTTGGATATTATAACCAAATGCAGTGAAATCTGAGAGTTTGTGAAGAAATTGGCCTCGTGAGCGCACATATTTTACCAGTTACATCATGGCAAAGTTAATTAAGTTGACTAATTCTTGCTCTGGCAATAGGATGAGATACTAAGCGCAAGACTCCATGAGACCTGGGCCGACTTCCGACCCACCCTGGTGATTTGGATGTTAGATGAGTCCTGTACCTAGAGGAAGTGACCCCTCAGCCATCAGCAGGGAGCACCCCCACTGGTGGTCCCCCTGCAGCCTTGAACTCAGAAGATACCAATTTCCATAGCAACCCTCCCCATCCACCAGGCACCTGAAAACCAACCCATCGAAGCCTGAGTGAGTTGACAGCTGAAAATGCAATTTTGCCAAGGGAAAAGGAAATAAAAAGGCTCTAAGTGAATTTTCCTGTTGAAAGGGGATAATTTCCACCAAGGTAGCTGAGAGTCCTATCCCAAACCCTGAATATTTCTTCATCCTGCTGTTGAGTGAGTTGCCAATAAAAAGAAACACGGGACACCTCTATTGATGGTGCTTCAAACCTCCAAATGCGTACTCTAGTGCTCCCACAAATGCTCGTCCTGCTGAAAAAGACAGGATCCTCAGCCCTGGAGTTGGGAATTCATGGTGATTAATCAGGCCACAGGCAAAAACATCACAGCTTTTTAATTTCTTCTGTCTTCCTGATTACCCAAACTGTGGTTTTGCTATGAAACGTGTTACATTTTGGCTATGTTGACAATCCCTGTGTGGATTTTCAGAGAGACTCAGTGAATTAAATTGCACTTGTGTCATTATTTATGTGTCCAATAAGAACTGTTGGCCTCCTATTTGTGCAGCAGAGAACTGTGCTAGATTCTGAGTATTCAGTGCGGAACAAAGCCGACACTCCGCCTGTGTGATTCTCCGGCCCATCGAGATGCTCGCTGTCCTACATAAATCCACCCAAGAAAAGGCAACGTGGCTTCAAAGTGATTTGTTGAAAGGGGAGGGGACGGAAGGCTGGGAATGCCAGGGCACACTAGGCAGGAACTGTGAATGAGCCAATGTGCTTCAGAGCAGAAGAGAGCCAACTCAAAGGGCAGAAAGTGAAATCCAGAGCTAGGATGGACAGGGAAGGGTGGGGATCTGGGACAAAGATAAAACAAAGAAGAAGCAGGATGAAGGAATATCTGTTTTGTGGGAGAAAAGGATGCTGCCAAGCTCGGGTTCAAGCTCCTTCAAGAAATCAACCTTGACCTGAAAGTGAAGGAATCCCCTGAGACCCAGGAAGAAAGAAAGAGGCTTTGCTTCTCTCTCATGAGCAATAGAATCAGATGCCTTGATTTTGACTCATGGCTCCTCCCTTGTTTGCCGAAGTCCTCACCTCTCACTTACACCCAACCTGTGACTTTTGAACTTGTCACTCTTATTTTATGCCATTTTCTAGAAGTCTGTGTGATGCCTCACTTCCCACATGGTTGGATAGTTCTTTGTTCAGCCTCATGTAAATTCCACATGTTCCAACTTTGGCTGTTTCCACTTCCTGGGTGAGAGGAAGATTTGGTGCTAAGCAGACATATAATTCAAAGTCTCTGCATGTTTTGTCCTGATACGTTTAGTTAGAATTTCATGTGAGATCATACCCTCCAGATGTTCCTCTTTCAAATTATTATAACTTCACTTGACACAGCAGGAAGAGCACTCAAAGATGAGTCAAGATCCCTGGGTTATTAGTAACAGTTTTATTGTACTAATATTCGTTATCACTAACACCAGTTTCATGATCTTAGGCCTTTGTTTCTTTCTGTGAAAATGAAGCCATATGACCTACCTACCATTGGGCCTGCTCTGCAGAGCTAGAAATCTGGTAAGGTGAATGCCTCACTCAGACACAGAATTTAAGGCAGCACCACACCAGGAAAAAAAAAAAAAAAAAAAAAAAATTTCATAATCAAGTTAAGTCATATTTTCAAACAGTACTTAAAAAAATAGAAATGGATGCAAAAATCAATCAAAAGTTAAATATCAACAATTAAAATAAACACAAGGTCTACTTGAAACTTGAAGAGCCCTACCTCATCCTGTCTCATCCTAAAAGCCAAATCTGATACAAGAGTTCCTTCTGCCAATGGGATTCTGTGAATCTCCAACTAATTTTATGGTCAGTTGTATCCTGAATCTATTGAAATTCAATCCAGAAACTAAGTCTACCATATCTAACACTGGAAATTAGACTTGGGGTTTAACATACCTGGCTGTCTGACTTCTTGACTCTGTCCCTGTCGGTAAAATGGGGACAGAGGTACCCTACCCTCCTCAAGGTGTAGGGAGGCTCAAATGAAGCAACCATTCAGATGATGTCCCACATCTTGGGTGTGACCTGGAGAAGCTGAGTGATTGTTCACAGCTGACTGAAAGAGTAGGGAAAAAAATCCAATCCTAGAGCACAACTCAAAACATGCTATTCAGCCTCTAGCTAAGAACTCAAGAAAATCAAGTCCTTCACTTGTCTCTGGACCAGCAGCTAGGCAAAGTATTATAACAGAGAAAGACAAGGTGGAACAACTTGAAAAGGTCCTCAGTTCATTTAAATTTGAACATGTTTCTGTCATTGACTCCCTGAAACTCATGGAAGAATTTAAATAAGATCATCTTTGACTGGGAATACTTTGAAAAGCAAAGGAGCTATAAAGGAAAGTGAATTGAGTTTAATATTGATATAGGGCAGCTCTAATTAAATTAACACACATGGATATGCTAAACAGTAGACAGTTGTTTGCTTTCCTTCTCATTTTTTTCCCCTACCAATTACTGCACAGGTTTTTTTTTAATTTTTAATTCCCTTGATATTATTTTATTTCATAGAGGAAGAAGAAAATTATCAAATGACAATCTTCTTAAAGACAATCGATAGAGAAAAGCATTTCTTCCTTGTGAGAGAGATGTAGTCCTATAGTTAGTGACAAATAGTAAGCAACCAATGTGACCATTATTAAGCCTAATATCTCTGTTAGCTTGTCATTGACAAAATACTTTAAAGTCTGCTATCTTATTTGCTCTCTTATGTATCTACCCTACAACTACCACCACTGGTCAGTTAGAGGCACTACCAATCCCCTTTTTCAGCTCATGACAACTGAAGATTAGAAAGTTCAGTTCATTCTGGAAGGCAGTGCAGAAAAGAGGGGCAGGGAAAGTAAAGGGATGGATTGAGATTTTCCACTTTATTCTTGGGGACTTTAGGATGTTAGTCAATAGAGCCTCCTCAAAGTGAACTCCGAAAGGCACATGCACTCTTGCACAGGCAGGTTTCTGTATAGCTCTAGAAGATACTTGGGTTGTATTTCTCTTGACCACCTCACTACTCTCACCCACAACTGCACACAGATAGCCTTCAGTTTGGCCCTCACTGACATGAGAAAGTTTCATCATCCAGAATTTAAAACAGGAAGCTCCTTTGGGGTAATTCTGTATTATACCAGCAAAAGCAATCATGTGACATGGATACTCAGGAAGACCAGGCAAGATAAAGTCCCTTCCATGTCCAAAGTCATTCAATGCTGCTTCGCCCACTTAGTCCAATTCTGTTTCCTGATCTGTAAGGCAGAAATCATATTAATTTCATCCTGCCTCTAAGGATGATTGTACATCTCAAATAAGATACTAATATGCAAAATGGACTTATTCAAGTCTCAGCTACTTTTATCCGATAAGCAGAAGCATTCTATTTTTATTGATCAAGAAATGAAGAACCACAATAGTTAAGAACCCAAAGGCACAACCTGAAATAGATAAAGCGTATAAAGCACTTAGCCCAGTGCTTAGGATCTAGGCAAGCTCCATGTAAATAATAGTATTATTACTCTAAAAAAATGTGGATAGTGCACTGGAATCTAGTTTTTCTGACTCTAAACCCTGTATCCACAGAAACATTTGCATCATGTGGACATAAGAAAACCAGGCCCACTGGCTACAGTGCTGTCTGTGCTGATTTAAGTGTGAGGCCCAGGGGTCCATTCAAAGTCGAGAGAGGGATTGCAGACCATGTTCAGACAGCCACCCGATGTCATTCTGCACAGCAGATGTCCACAAAGGCCTGGCATGCTTTCTGATCGGATCAGCCTATTTTTCTGCTGTTGAGTTGTGACATCCCACATGATACTCCTCCTTTGCAAGCTCATCTCTGGGATGCAGCTGTTCAGGGTTTGCAACTAAGCAATTCTGTGGCAATTGAGGCTTCCCATGGCTTTTATGCTCTGGACATACTCTCTTTTTTGTTTCACTAAGCCCACAATTACATGGCCTGAGTTCCAGGCACACAATGAAATAAACCTGAAAGGAAGGAAGTCTCTTGTCCACCCACTTCCTCAGTCAGCAATCCAGGAACACATTTGGAACTCTTACCATGAAACCAGAACTGGAAGGGAAGTCTCATAGCATTACCTAGTCCCTTAACTTGAAAAAATAATGCCAAGACCTAGAGAAACTAAAAAATAAAGCTCATTCTGCTAATGACTCACAAACCAAGAAGAGCTCATTATGGCACCACTAACTTCATTACAGTTGGTCATCAGATAATCTCTCCTAAAGTATTCATTGATAATTACTGGTAAGCTGATAAAGGAATTAAGTCTAGACCCTTCTCAGGAGTATTTTAATTTAGAGGGATTTAAATTCTCAAAGGGATGAAGTAATTATGGTATAATGTCAAGCAGAGGGACTGGAATGGTGAGGTCAGTGAACATGTGTATTTAGCCCTGAGATCATTCTCTACAGAAGGCAGAACGAAGGTAGGACTGGGTCCACAGGAAGACAGCTTTAGCTATGGCCAGTAAAGAATGGCCCTCTTGTTCCAATTTCCTTGATGACATAAAGAAAAACTATAGTCAAACTTATTACAGAAATTTAATACCTACTGACCAATATTCTCAGCACCAAGGCATGTAGAACAATGCTCGTTTTCATGATTCTCTTTATTCTGCCTCCTCTGATTTAGCCCAAATATTCCCTGATCCACATCCATGGTACTCATTAGGATCTAGCTTAGAGATGGAGGAGAAAGCCTGTTTAGGTCTCTCCCTGCCACATATTGAAAGCTGGAAACATTGTGCCCTGAGATTTTATACAAATCCAGTCAGTGCACAAGGGCCCTTTCCACTGTCTGAGCATCCCAAGAGCTGGAATTTGTGTCAAAATGGAGTTAATTTTTCCCATGAATCTGGAGTTTCTCAAAAAATAGGAGGGAGCAAGAAGCCATAGAAAGGATTGTCAGAGAAGTAGATCAGATAAAATGCTGATAGAATACATGAAGCTAAGAGGATTAAGTCAAGCAGATTAGCTGCTGGAGAATGGAAAAGGGAAGAAAAAGACACTTATTGGAATCATCACTTCCTCTTCAGACAGTCACATTCAGGCTTCACATTCTGTCCATTTTCATGATCCTCTTTCCACTCTCCCCCTGAAATGTAATTTGATCGGATTCATTTTGATTGTCATTTTCAACCACTTCACCTAGGTCCATATGAGGCTCAAGTCATGGAATCTTATTGAGAGGAATAGAATAAGAAAAACATCTTAAGCAGAGACACCTTGAAATCAGGAGTCAAAAAATAGGTCAAGGAACCAAAAAAGAAGCTCAGAAAGCATACCTGTGACCTAACCTGCCCTCCACGTGGGGTTCAATGCCCACAAAACAACGTCAATGAAAACAGTAAGCAAACAAACTTCTTTTCAATGCCAGAGAATTTTGAAAGTGAAGTCTATTGGAAAACAGTCTGTGGCTGAGAGAGGTTACAGATACCTTTTCCTAAACATCTTCTAACGTAAGTTAGATTTTTTACCTGGTTCATAAGATTGCCTACTAACCATTAACTGGAAGGTAAAAGATAAAGGGATCCCAAAGGCTATTCTCTGGACTGGCATAAGAATCACGTAGGGAAGTTGTTATAAATAAATATTCCTACCCATTACTCACCTACTGGAAGAGATTTTGATTCAGTAGGTATTAGGTGTAGCCAAGGAACCAGTAGTTTTAATAAGCTCTCTAGGCGTTCTGTCATGTATCTAGGCTTAAGAATTACTGAGTTAAAAAGATGATCTCAAGCAGTCCTTCTGACATCCTGGCTCCAGTTCAATGGTTCTGTTAATAGACATACACACAACCTATAACATGACTTCTTGCAAAACACGCACATATTGTGCTTTTCTTCAGAAGAACAGTATTCTACAATACAGAGATGTTTTTTCCACTCTAGTATATCACAGAAGAGCATGACCCACAAATAGTTGTAAATATAAATATACTCAGTAAAGATAAAGAAGCAAATGCATGAAAATTTCTGAGAATAGTGCTGTGATTCCCAAAAGGCTGAATAAGCTCAAGCATTGTATTTGCATTACATCTTTGTCTCATAAGTCACTTACGAGGCATATGGCTAACAGCAGAATGATGACAGTGATGTGATGATGGTGATGATAAAGTACCAAAATCTATGACTGATTTGCTTATTTATCCCAATCTGATTCCCTGAACAGAATTCAGGACATTTATTAGGTTGATTTTTCTACTAGAAGGAAGCACTGAAATGGAAAAGTCATTCATTTGTGTCTTTCTCTATTATTTCCTGGCTGTGGAGGAACCCATCTTTAGACTCTAGGTTAAAATCTGACTGATTGGTCATTCTCTTATATTTCTTCCCAATCATTACTAGGTTCTGTGATATTACCACAGGCTACAGTTCAGACTGAATTAGAGGATAGAGAATTTACTTAGGTTTGGGCCTAAGTTCATGCTCCAGTGAAGTTTATTGAAAAGCTTTGGGGAGTTATTAATATGAGTATAATTGATAATAAAGAAGTACCTCATGTCTCATGTAGCATTGTTCATTGAATTTAGAGAGACCACCAGTATCTCACTGAGACCTCTCCTCTCCAGAGAGGAGAGCTAGCTCAATCAGGGCAAATAAAAGCATTCTACCAGACATTACACAACCTGAAGAAAGCACTGAATATAATTGTAGGTCAGCTAATTGATCTCTCAGACCAATCCAGAGAAAATCTGGGAACGAAGTGCAGGTTACAAAGTCTTCATTAGTTTGGATCAGATTTATATTCGCCCTTATGGGATATGATTAGAGCTATCTCATTGACTACAGATTTATAGTTTATCAGCCATTTACACAAAATAAAGTGACCAGAATTTTATATATTATAAAATTAATATGGTTACAAGTAAAATAAACCCAAGATAAAAGAAAAACATTATAGATGCACATCCCTTTAAAGGAAAACATTGAGTATAGGTGTGGCTGGATCTAGGATCTTAAAGAATAACTAGGGCTTGCCTTTCTTCCTCCATATATCAAATACACTCTATCCTCTCTAATCAATGGGAATAGATTCTACTGAATAGTCTCAGACCTGCCTTCTACTAATTATTTAGCAGCTACTCATGGAAGGAGAGAATATTTCTTGGTGATTCTAGCAGAAAGGTAAAATCAGCATGGGAAATAAGAAAAATCAATTACCTGGGGACAGAACAATGGGTTAAACCAATTGAGCAAACTGAGTTTACTGTCCAGCCTTCTGACTTGAGGTAAGTTGTAGTGGCGGGAATTCCCACTGCTATCAGAAAAGTGGTGTGTAAGTACCTATAGGAAAAGTAAATTCTATTGTCCAAATAAAAGGAAAACAGGTTAACCAGGCAATACAAAGATGCCTACTAGTGTAATAAGATCAGGAATTGTTTTCAGTAGAGTTGACTATCTCTGATAATAGATACATGTAAATGAATATGAGAATCAAGGGGTCTACTCTCCTACCTTGAATAAAGATGAGTTTGTCAATGATTATTTATCTTGCATCATAATAATACAAGAGGAGTATGGAATTTAGAGTCAAACACATTTAGATTTATATCCTGACTCATAAATTTTAACGATGTAACATTGAGCAATTTACTTATCCACATTTATTTTCAGTTTTCTCAATTTAAAATAAATTTAGAAATAATCTGACATAGAATTGTTGGTAAAATGAGACAGTGTGTGTTTAAGAAAGGTATAGTACTTCGCTCATAAAAGGTGCTCAGTAAATATTAATCCTTGTCCTCAAAGAGACGCTCCCGCCATCCTTTGGGTCTTGATTTTGTCATAAGATATCTAAATTAGCAAGATAAGAATATCCTGCTTTGAGAAAATAATAATACAGGGTATTTTATTGAAGTTCAACTTATATTATTCCTCTTTATCTCTTACCTATTTGTTCCATCTCATTATCAGTGAGATTAAAAAGCAGTAGGTCTCTAACCTCTAGAATAAGAATTATTCAAACAATAACAGTAAGTAATTTTTAGTTTTCTATTGTTCCTCAAGTTTCCTTTTGTGTATCTCTAAAGATGTATAGTTCATGCTTTATAAAATTTTCATTAGAATATACAGATAAACTGTATTGCAAGAACCCCTTATATTTTTGGGCTCTCTGACACTGGCAACCACACACTATAATTAAAACTTTTGCAAAGTTTTATCAAAGTATATGATCCATCTCCTGAGGAATACTCCTGAAGTACCTTGTCCCACCTCAAAATATACATCCATAACACCTCCAAATTAATACAAAAGCCTATAAAATGTTGTCTATTGCCCATCCTTGATTACTAATTGGCCATTATAAATATTGGGTTTCAGGCAGAGTGCTTCTTCCACATAGCATTGGTTAATTAGCTTTATGTGCATATGACTTTCAAGAAAAGGAAATCTTCATTATTTACTTCTGGTGATTAATATCTAAATGGCTCCATTATGTGTGATAATGTCTTTTTTGGAAATATGTGTCCTTTGGATCAGAGGACCAGATACCAAACTAACCTAACCAACAAGTTAGAGTGATGGGCTGAAGACAGTGAGAGCAATCATTTTCTAACTGGCCTATTGCTTTGTATGTGGAGAATACTGAATACCAGATAGGGGCAGAAAGAAATGATAGACAAATAAGAAGGAAGAGAAAAAGAGGGAGAGGGAGAGGGCACTAGGGAGCAAGCTGTGGGTTTCCCATAAATTATTCCATCTTGATTTCAATTATATTGGTTGATATGCATTTGCCACTGATAGGAAAATGAGGCTCTTATTCCCTCCAGCCTTGTTTAGCCTCCAAATGGCAAAGTAAAACAATATCATTCAGAAGTCATCAATCTGACTAGAGAAAGAGCCCCACTGACAGCTTCCATGCAGAGCTATTAAAAAAGGGAACCAGATTAACTTTCCTACCCCATTATTTTCAAGGCTACTCTCCCCTGGCCCCTGTGGTCCTCATAGCCCTTAATCTTCACTGTGGTGATGGACACTGTATTGTCCCCTGCCCTCGTGAAGAGTACCATTTGGATGGTCATCCAACCTATCCAATATTCACCCAAACATATTCAAACTAATTTCAAAAACATGAGGAAATTCCAATACAGCATGGTGAGTAGACAGGAAAGAATTTACCTATATTTTACAAATAAAGATATTGTGACTATTAACAATAAGCTAGCTGACTTTATCCAGTTTATGTGATTAGATCCACATTTAAACTTGTGACATGTCCTCAGTGAATTCATGCATGTTGCTCTTTTGATAGACATGCCCCCCTTCCTTCCCTCATCTATCTAGGAAGCTCTTACTCATTCTTAGAGGCCCTGAACAAAGGTCACTTTCTCTGTAAATCCTTCTAATCAACCTAGACAGTTATCTCCTTTAGCAATTTGCATGTGACTCAATGCTATTTCTTACTCTGTGCTACTACATGTTTTTTTAACCTCTACAAATAGAATAAATTCAAGAATAAGTACAATGGTTTATTATTTTGTTTTCCTAATGATAAGCATATAGGAGATGCTCAATTAATGTGCACTGAAGAGATAAACTAATGAATAAATGGTTTTAAATGATATAAAATGAAGAGTCACTTCAGCAATTGTTCCTGAATAAACATACAGGGAATGGATGCAGTAATGGAATGGAACAAAATGAACACTTTCTTGTGAGGGCACCATCACAATGGTAGATCGCTGGTAGATGTGAGAAATTCCATCATTACTTTCATGGTTAACAGAGTCGAAGTTTTCCTGACTGGGTAATGGGTATAAAAACCCTCAATTTGCCAAAATAGTATTTAGCACAGGCATGTAATTTACAAATAACTCTCAAATAACCTAATACTCTTAGGTCTTTTACACTCTTTAATCATTGTCTGTTCTAACCTGTAGACAAGTTGCATGGTAAACTACTGAACCTGACATATAGCAGTAGGATATTATATATGAGAGCCTATCTTATGGAGGCTAGAGGAAAGGTGACAGTCTGACTCACTAGAGAAGACAATGAAAGTTCCTTGTGAAGGCCATTTTCTCCTGAGACTAGTAGAGCAGAAGACAAAAATATCACAGTGATCAAATAGAACAACCTATCCCAGACTTGTCTTAGCTATCATAACCCTTCCAGAATAGATAGCTTCTTTCATTGTTGATTGCTTCTTTTTTTTTCAGAGGTATACTTTTATCTAGGAAAACTCAAGAATTAACCCCACTTACCTAAGGATGTAGCCATCTGTGAACCAATCTAGAGAGGAACTTTGACCTCACTGCTTTACAGCAGAAGAAGAGACAAAGATCAACACTGAAAAAGTTTGGATCCTCTGCTTGAAATTTTGCTTCCAGAAATGTTTGCTCCCACATAAATAAATACCAAACAAGAATTACCATTCCTATTCCCAGTAAAAGCCTAACACAAACCATATTCTCCTGTCTCCACTGGACTTCCTGAGGGTTGGCAGTTCATGGAGACTCAATGGTTCTCCAGTGTTGCTGTGGAACCTTCATTTTTCCTTTCACTTTGGACATGAAGTAACAGTTAAATGAAGCACACTCCTTAACCGAGTAGCTCCTGGAACTCCAGACTGGGTAAGATTGCCACTGGAGAAGAATTCAAGTATCAAAAAGTGTCATTGAACATTAAGACTGCAATTGTTCCAGGTGGGTGAAATGCCGTGTAAGTACGTCACCATTTCCTCAGACATCCAGCCTCTATTTTGACTTCCCAAATCCTCAGGATGGGTATTACATTTGGGTACTTGGTATCCTATAATAAATGAGGTCAAAACCTGCCAAGAACTACTAGACATAAGGTTTGAGATGTGTGAGCCTCAATTCCCCAAAGCAGGCCTTACATCTTGTTTCCATACTCCATAGATTAATTTTTTTAACTTGGGTTCTAAAAACTTAACAAGACCAGTTACTCTATTTACAACTCCAGCTCAGATATTCATCTATGACCTAACTATCATCCCCAAAGCTCCATTTGTCTAGTCAGAAAACTTAAGCATAGAAAGTTGGATCTCAGGTTTCTACAGATAGAGTACATCAGGAATGACAACTTCATAGACTTGGGACAAGTTTTCTGACAGTCTAAACTGACAGTGAACCATCTTGTGTTCCCCTCCAATGGCATAAGAACAGAATATGAACCTGCATTTGCAGAAGTGAAAATTTGGTTTCTGTCAACTGGATAGCCCATCTAATTGTCTCAGGCATTTTCCTTCTTTTTATAGCTTACTTTTTTGGAATAATTGAATTGAAGGCCAGAACATTTTCTATGGCTGTTAACTTTGATAATGAATTACTAAATGGTTCTTACCTATCTAAAGAGAAAGAACAGCTTATCTGACAGCTGACAGTCTAGCTTCTGAACTTGACTAATGAAATGAAGAGAAAGAGGTGGACAAAATGTGAATTAGAGATAACATAGGAATTTTTTTCTGATAATGCAAATAGGGAGTCTGTTTCTGTGACAAATAGGGGACAGGGAAAATAGGCATGTTCCAACATTCATCACTGAACCTGTAGTTTAGCAACAGTTGGAGGAGCTCAGCAGAAAGCAATCTTTACCAAATTCTAGACACCTGTATATACCAAGATAAAGGCAGTGCTAGGACAGAAGCCGTTAATATGATGTTCTAGTGGGAACCTGGCCACTAGCACACCCAAACTATTATCACTTAGCTCAACATATTAAATAACCTAGAAACCTTTTTCACCATCTGTTCATGAAGTCATTGCCCACACGCCAATAAACATATATTGGTTTATACATTTTTACAATGTTTATTTTTATTTACCCCATAGGAAGCAAGCCCTAAATATGCTCAAGGAAAACAAAGCTGGACATGTCCTGAAAACCTGGGGAGGTAAAATATTTTCTCAATTGTTACCTTAAACTGGTGTATCACTGAGCTTAAACCATAAAGCTCTCGGTACTCCATAGAATAACAGTATTTAAAACAAAAACATGGATTAGCCATAATCTAACCCAATGCCCTTATTTTCCAGACTGAAGAAACTAAGAGCTAGTTAACACTAATTACTTGCCTGTAACACAGTCTAGCACAGTCTGTTAACTCTCAGTTCGGTGGGATTATGGATCATGTTAATTATAAGATTTTTCACTCTCCTTTGCTGCTTCCAATCTTCAAAATTCATTGCCTAAAGTTTTATAGCTGCTATATGTTACTTTACCCACTCTGAGAACTCAAATGCTTATGTGGTGTTCACTGTTACTTTTATAGAGGTTCTCCCCCAATTTTCCACACTAGCTCAGACCAAACTTCTCTCCAGGGACACAGACTCAGTAACTGTCATTGCAGATACTGACCTTAGTGCTTTCCAGAGACACCCCACCCATAAGTTCCAATCCCTGCCATAAAGCATGATTAATCAATGCCATCAACACCTTTATTTTTTTAAAAAATATTATTAAAGGAACATTATATCTTAACAATGCATAAATTTAAGGTATACATCATACACCAATATCTGTGTATGATACATTAAGTTTGCCACCAACCTTCCAATTCTATACTTTATTATCTTTAAAACCACATCAGATTTCCTGGGCTCCTGGAAACTTTTACATCTTTTACAACTTTTACTTCTACTCCCAAAATAGCAATCTAAACTCACAGGCGACTTAAAAGTTTGCTCAGAGACCATCTTGCCCAGCATTTGTCATCTAGATTCTTCACAGTCAGTGTCTTCCTCTGCAGCTTTTCCCACCCCCATTCCTTCTCCTCTGTCCCATATAATTAAAAGGAATAATGTATACTAGAGGGAAATCAATGACCAATATGTGGTAGATACCACTTAAATGTTACCTGACTGTGAATTTAGTCAAATCTTAATTTTCTTTGAAAACCCGGGCACTATAGCTTTGATTTCTTGACATTCTTAACATTAGCTCCGTTGTGATAGTCTCACTTTTATTCAGAAATCATTGTCTGTAGGTGAACATGACACAGGTGATTGGGATCCCATTAACTGTAGCAGCAATTTTGATGATGATGAACTGTAAAATGATAGTAATATACAGTGGGCACTTACTAAGTTCCAGAACTACCTTAAGTCTTTTATACATATTGTCTCATAGCAAGTAATGAATTATGTACTAGTATTCCTATTTTGCACAAGAGGAAACTGAGGCTTAAAGCATTTAAGGAATTGATCCAGTTTGAACTCCAGAGACTTAGTTCTTGATGAGGTCATCTCATTTGGTGTTCTTGTTAAATAACTTTTCCATTTATTTCATGTATCTTTTTCCCATTCTATTCCTTGTACTTGAACAGCATTTTTTTCTTTTCCTCACAAATGATGCTAAGCTTTAGAGGCCTCTCTTTGAATTCTGTTTTGTATGAAAAGCATCCTCTCTATCTTGAATGGAGTTCAGCCTTAGTGGCATCTCTCCATCCATCTCACATCCCATCTGTGCCAGGCCTTTTCCTCTCTAGGATCTGTGATCAACCCTTACCTTCATATTAGCGAAATCTCTCACTTTTTTTATACAGACCACTTAAGACAACATCTAGTTTTTACAGGAAAAAAACGGTTGCATGTAGAACTATGTTTCAGAGTGCCATTATTTAAATTACTTTTCATCAGCCTCTCTCTTCCAGGCAGAAGGTATGATATCTAGGGAAGTTTTTCCAGTTGAGGATCATCTGACATCATTAGATCTCTGTGATCTGCAGAAAGCGAATGAACTCTTTGATTCCTCTCTTGGATGCACAACAGATTTCAAAAAACTGTCAGAGGAGACTAACTGGAGAACATAGGGTCCTCACTCTTGGAATTGGCCACTCTGGACCCCACTGACTACCAGGTCAAGAGTAATCATTCCTCCAGCCCCAGAATTCCCCTGAAGGACTGCACTCTTCTCATTACTCACTCCCATCACACCCTACAGCATCTTCTGCTTGCTCAGGAAACACTTTCTTCTATTGTCTCTTCTCTCTAATGCTGTGATTCTCAACATTGGCTACCCACTGTGATCACTTGAAGAGATGTTAATAAGTACTATGGCCTGAACCTCATCTCAAGCATTCTTATTCCATTGGTAGGACCAGACTTGGGCATATTTTCCAAGTGACCTACAAAGCAATCTGATCTCCCAGCCCATCTCCTTTGTGCTCTAACCTCACTGACCCAAGTGCTATTCCTGGATCCCACCAAGTTCATTCCTATCATAGAGCCTTCACACTAGGTTCCTTCTGCCAGGGATACCTACCTCCTAGACCTTGAAATTGCACCAGCTCCTCATTCAAATCTTAGCTTAAATATGACTTTTTGAAAGTGACCATCTCTGGTTTTCGTCTCTAAAATGCTGTTGAACCCTTCCAATCACATTTTATCCTATTTCCTTGCTTTAATTTTTCATAGCACTGTGATTACCTGATTTTACCATTTTACTGTTGTACAGGAACTAGTCCTGTATGATTCATTGTTGAATCCAGGGGACCTAGAATAGTGCCTGGATTCAGGGGTCCTAAGTTCTCCATAAATATCTTGTGGACAAATGAATTAACTGGGTCTCAAACTATTCCAGGCAAAATGATCTCCAATTTCCTCATAATAATTTCCTAGGGCAAAGGGTCTTCCTTCTGTACTATCTGATAAACCTGGTGATTCCACTCAAGACTCTGGGCATTAATACCACTCTCTAGTGGTGATGCCATTTTCTGCCTCTATATATACAACATAACCTCAACGAAATCTTACATCATCCTTGAAGCCTTCCCTGATCCCCTAACCCACTGTGACTTTTCCTTTCTTTACTTGCCTATAGCAATAATTTATAACTTAAATGTTACTTAGTGATATACTACTATGTGACATTTCTTTCACTGTTGCCTTGAAACTCTTTGCTAATAAGACAAGGAATTCCTAGTGACCCTGATCCTTGGTTATTCAAGTTTCCCTCTACTTCCCTCAAGCCTTGAAAATCATAAAGGGATTTCAAGACGAGCAGCTGACATTCAGTTATAAGGATAAGGAATGTTCAGCTTAAAGCAAAGGTAAGATAATGGCATACTCCTAGATCTTAGCAAGAACTTGACTCATAAGAGAACATGCCTTAAGAAAGAGCAGTAAGTAATATTGTAGAAGCCAGGTTTATGGAAGTAGGCTAGATATGAAGGGACTGGAGAAAGTTGATAAACAACCCAGTGGCAATAGGGCTGGGAACATTTCTGTACATCAGGGAATGGGAGTAAATGGATTATTAGTTCCTTAAGCCAATGGTTATATTTATAATCCTGAAACAAGACAGAAGAGGGTTTGGTCTATTAACCCCTACAAAATGGTGGCAACCACCATAACACACTTTAACAAATTTGACTCCAAAATACTTGAAATTGTTGTTTGCATTAGATAGTGAATTTACAAGTTACTGCAGACTCAGTAACTCATTTATTTCTTAACGTCTCATGTGTTTACCATATACTCAAGCAGACGTCATTTTCTGTGAGGTTCGCAGAAGTATCATTCTAAACGTAGCATCATACTAAACAAGATGGTCTACATAAGTCCTTTGAAAACTATAATTTGCCATGTGAATAAACAGATAGGACTTGAAATGCAAAATAAGTACAATTTTTCACCATCTCATATTCCCTCTTCTACCCTTCCTTTTCTAGGCCCTCTTCCCTAATTTGTGATCATTCTCTTATTAGACTAGAGGCCATAGTCAAAGGAGAGGCATAAAGGAAAATCAGATAATTATGATGATAATAATAATATCAGTAATAATAATAAGAATAATGTCTAACATTTAGTAAGCGCTTACTGTGGACCACACCCCTTATAAATATCATTTTAATCCTCACAATTAAGACATAAGAGAAGTTGTACAAGATCACACAGAGCTAATTAATATGGTAGCAGCAGAATTGGAATCTGGACAGCCAGACTCCAAAGCAGAGTGCTTTCAGCATTGCAGGCTACCTTCCTCATCAGATTCATAGTCTCTGAGATTTCGGTACTCAGATCCAGAGATGCAAGTGTAAGAAGGAAATGATAAGGGAAAGGGTTTTACTGACAAATGGCCTGGAGTGAGACATACTGGTATAAACGGATGTGGGCTACCTCCCCCTTGCTTCTCGGAACATGGGGCATGACTGCTTCCAACCCTATAGGACAGCAGGCAAAAATGTATCTAAAACATTCTCCAGGAAAGATGTCCTGCTTCCTTAGGAAGAAATAAAAATCTCATATTCTCAGAGAATACTACTTAAAGCTCTCTTACCTTGTGGATTTTGCCTGCAGGTTGCTTTTTTATATCTCAGGGTTACAGGAGAAGCTTGGCAGGAGCTGATTGACTGGACTGTCTCCCAGGAAGGCAGCATATCTGTTCTGTTTCCTCTTTTCTATCTCCCTGTGCCAAATAAACTAAAAGTGACTGTCTAGCAAACTGGCCTAAGAAATTTGACTGGGA
Organism: Solenodon paradoxus; assembly: GCA_004363575.1. Taxonomy (NCBI): domain Eukaryota; kingdom Metazoa; phylum Chordata; class Mammalia; order Eulipotyphla; family Solenodontidae; genus Solenodon; species Solenodon paradoxus. The sequence continues at coordinate 406,592 of RJWH01000058.1, read as the reverse complement.
CATTGTTACTGTCTGATTACCACCCAAAGGTTCTTTTTACAAAGTAAAGGTAAATCAATTTGGTGAATCTTGACCAGCTGTTCTTTGATCTGGTTCCTTTTCTTTCTTGCTTCTCTTATGTTCCAGTCTTCCTCACAGTGAGGTAAGTCCCTGTGACAGGTGTAGTGACATGATATAATCTACATAACAGTGATTTCTACTGTGTCGGTGTTTGCTGGATAGTGTTATGGCTTAAAAATACATTTTTTATTTCTCACAAGTCTGTAGGTAGGCTAGATGTTTCTTCCCATCTGAGCTGGCTTGCTGAGGGCAGGATAGTCTAAAGTGGCCTCACTGAAATGTCTGGACTTGGCTCAGGGTTATCTGAGGTGCTGGGGATGACTTAGACACGTATCTCTCATAATTAATCAGGCTATCTTGGGCTCATTCACATGGAAGAAGTTGCAGAGTCCCCCAAGAGGAGGAAGAGTTGGCAAGTCTCCAAATATTTTTCAAGGTTATCCTTGTATCACATTTTCTAATGTCCCATTGATCAAAGTAAGTAATGTGACCAAGGCCAGAATTAGTGAGGAAGAAGTGAACTCTGGGGCCTAGCTTCCAATAGGGGCATTGTTGTGACCATTTTATAGAATGTAGACTATGAATAAGGATAGATACTATTTATACCATATGGAACATGTCAGACATTGTACATTTAATATTCATAATCATCCAATGAAGTGGCTGTTAGAATTATTCCTTTTCAGATAATAAAACTTACTCAACTCCTAAGTGGTGGAATGAAGATTTAAATCTGGCAGAGGGACAAATGCTAGGGCTGCTTTGAAAGAAGTGGGTCTCCTATGGAATAGTTTAATCAAAATGCCTAGCAGCTAGGGAAGTACTGGCTCTAGAACTAGATCTCTTGTAAGAAAATGAGCAAGACTGATTTATAGATATTTTCCAAGTCTAACACTCCATGATCTTGAGTAATAAAGGATCAATGGCTAAAAGAAATCTGTCAATTACACCCTTTTTGCTTCTTTTACACCACAGTCAACCACATTTCCATCTGAAGCTTCATATTACTTGCTTTGGCGGGGACGGACATTTTCAAAAAAAAAACTACTAAAATCTCTTTCTCCAACTGTGGATAGGTATCTGTATTGAGGAACTTGTTAGGATGACAAGCACATCCATCAGCCTTGGTTCCCTGAATGACTTTGTAGGGCAGAGCCTCAGTCCCCACCCACAGTTGGTTGGCTTTATATACAAGTATGAAATTAACATCTGCTTTATTAAGTCACTGAGATTTTAGGTTCATCTGTCAATCAGCTAGCATTAATCTAGCTAGTACAAGCAGATATCTGTTAACTTTTTACATGCTTTCTAAAACATGACAGATGAGGAAACTGATCAAGATGTATCACTGAATCATAACACAAAGATTATGAGCCCATTGCTTAAAACATGCCAATATAGCAATAGAACAAGTCCCAGAAATGGCATGAGTAAGCACTAACCCTTCAGTTAGGTGTTTTTCTTGGCTTTCTGGTGAGCGAAGCCATAAACATCTTCTCAGTGACATCAGAATGGGAGACATTGGGATGAGAAGATACTGGAGTGTGGGGTAAGTGACAAGTCAGGGACATGCTTTACTGCTCTAGTCAAGTTGGAAAGAAAACAGTTCTATAATTTATGAAACTCTAAGTGATGCAAGAAATAAAATTTGTTCTAAAGCAACCAAGCACACATAACCAGAGGGAGAGACAATTCGGTGCTTACCAGCTGTCAAGTCTGCTTGGAAATTATCATCAAGATGAAAAATCAGTGCTAACAATGGGACGCTGGTACTTACAGCATTTGACCTTTTGCAGCTTCTCCTAGCTAAGACTCAAGGAATTTTATCTGGCATGGAGGCAGCAAGAACACAGCAATGTTGGAAAGAAGTCAGATGAGCCCTCAAAGGCCAGAGGTCAAACAAAAAAGCAAATTACCCAGAGTTAATAAGAAATAGGTCTTGTCTCCATCTGCAAGTCATGTTTCAGTTTCAAATTGGTTTAATTATTTGACACACTTGAGTAATTTTCTCTCTGTGGTCCAGTTAGAAATCTGAAAGCAAAAGGATCCACATTTTATAAAATGATAAAAGGTAGAGCACTCTGAAATATTTGGCCCTACTCAACATCTCAGGAGGGACCACTTACAAAAAGACTCTTTGGACACATCTCAGAAATAATAAGAAATTTAATAGAGAATATTTTTCTGCTTCCTTGGATTCCTTGATATTAGAGCTAAGTATAGAGTTCCAAAGGACTGCAACTCCTAATGGCCAGTGCAGGTGATGCTAAGTGATGACATTCATCATTAGTCTAACTTTTCAGATTGAGTGATTTCTATAAGCCAGACTCACTCCTTTACGTATATCACATAGGTTAACATATTTGTTTTCCACAACACTTTCATATCAAGATATTATCATTATTAATATTTTATCGATGAGTAAGTTGAAGCGTGAGATACCTAACTAACTTGTTCAAGGCCTCCTCAGCCGTGAGAGGCAAAACCCAGGTTCAAACCCAGACATTTCTAAAGCCACACTTACAACTATTGTTACTAAAACTTACATAGCCAAAACCATAACAAACCTGTAAGAATAATCCTTTCTTGTTTTAGCTGCCTTGGACATTCAGAAGATGGAGAAACTTTTTTAACCTACCTCCTATCTAGAAGATCCTAGGCCATCTTATTCTGTTTCAGATCCTTTCTTCAAGATAACTAACAAATTCTGTGTTTTAGGGCAAAAAATTCAGTTATCAAGCACCCAGAGTTCAACTTCCTTTATAAAATAAATTTATCTGGAAGCCTGAATGATTGATTTGGGGCGTTTAAGGAAGCAGAAGAGCCCAACTAGAGGGATAAGCTTTTCTGACTTTAGAAGAAGGGGGAAGGAATTGGTGAGTTTTGTGAATAACAGAGGCACATGGCCCCATTGAAGCCATGCCCAAGATGGATGGAGCTACTCTCTTGCTGTGGAACCAACATGGTAACCTGGGGAAGAGCAAAAAGTGCCTCTCTGGCAAGTTTGTGGTCTGTAGAAAGGGCCATTGTGAGGAGTCTCTCTGTCACCAGCAAGACTATGATCTCGACAGATAGGGAAGAATTAAACTAGAGTAGCACAATGTGGCAAAAGAGAAATAATGACAAAGGAGTCCGGTGGGAAGAATGGTCGGAGCAATATAACCCTCTACCCATGTTTTCATGAGCTCATGAAAAGTCCCACCCACATTTGTGAAGAATCCTGTGTTCTCTCAAACAGAAGGCCACTGGTTTTCTCATGCTTTGTTTCCAGCAATACAAGCTCTCAGCCAAATTTAATTTGATTTCGGGACAGTAAAATAATATGTCTCCTGCACTCAGGTATACAGGGCACCATTGCCTACCGCAGATTTACAATACTGCACATAAATGTTGTCACTGCCCAGTGGCTCAGTCTGACAATCTTGATGACTGATCAGATGCTTAAAATATATTTTTCATTGTGATAAAATATACAAAGCATAGTAGTCACCACTTGAGGTATACATATCGATGCCATTTAATATGAACTTTTTTGAACTTCAGCAAGTTCAAAATCATTTGCTTAAAGAATTCACTAAGGCGTGGAAGAATTTCAAAGTGAAGCTGGTTAGAACTGGCTACATTTTTAACATTTTCAGTAGAAAAGGAAATAGACTTTGGCCTTTAGAAAGCTCAAAAAAATGACTTAATATTTACTTTATGTGTCTGGTGGTATCAACAGCTTTTATCTTGGGTTTTCTTTATGCTCTAGCATACAAAACAGATCTAAGAAAAAGGCAACTGTAAAACAGCTCTAACAGAGTATGAGAGAAAACTTTAGAAACCTGTATGGGAAAAGCTTATAAAAACCCATCTGACAAAGTTATAGAGCAAGTAATAATGCAAATATAAAGAAAACCATTAACCTCCTCCTTCATCTTTGTTGAATATTGGTGTGCCTGTTTATACACCATAGTGGCAGTGACTTTCAATAAACCTTGGTGTGATTTGTCAAGCAATCTGAGGTTTATCAGATGCATCACCAGATTCCAGAAGAAGTATATACTGTATTCGAGAAGATAGGGACATACTGCTATTAGTGTCAATCAACAGAATTTATCTTAGTCACACCCTTCATGTTTTTCTCTTCTCACTGTTCCAAGCTGAAAGCGTGTGGTGTCCTGAATGGATCTACATTCATTTTTACCTATGCATTCACATTCACTTCTTTTTCCTTAAGGAAGCAAGAAATCCAAGCAGACTCCAGATTCCAAGAGCTTTATTTTCATACCATTTTCCTCATCAAAAAGCATTTATTAAACGCCCAGTTATAGATAGGACCATGAAAGCTTTCATCTCTGTATAAAATGAACTATATATACACGACCCAAATCCTTAAGTTTACTATCTATTCAAAATTGAGTAACCAGCAGAGATCATAGCTTAGATTCTGCTCTGGTTTTGTAACTGATAAATCAGAGACTCAAGGTGTATCAAGAAGTGTCACAAAATTCCCAATACAAATTGAATGCTAATTTACCTTAATTAATTTATGAATTAATTAATTTGTGTTGTTTCCCCAGGACCTGAGTCCTTGACCTTTACATGATCTACATAAACCATCAAGGAGTGCTAAATTTGCCTTAATTTTAAAAATAACTGCCATGCCACTAGACTTTGTTACCACTGCTACATACATACCTCCCATTAGAGGTCAGTAGACACATTTGGTTATAATTCAGAAAGCTTCTTAATTTCATACATGAAGTACTTAGATGAAGTAGAATCTAGATAAGATGGACAACACCTATGAACTTCAAGGATATGAAAGAATAATTTTACAAAATGGAATAGATCTAACTTGACAGCCTCAGAAAATTGTGATCACAATTACTAAGTCATAGTTAATGCTCATCATAGGGGAGCCAGCCCAGTATCTTCATCACATGTCAATGGAGTGAAACTTTGGAGAAGAGTGGCATGGCCCTAGATGCCAAACAACGACCATTAGTAGTTATGTAATAACCCTGAGAATGACTCCTTCCTCCTGAAGGAACAAGATGTGGCATCTGTCGCTCTTTCCAGTCAAACCCACCTGAATTCAGACCTACTTTACGACATGTAGGCGGGATGAACTTGGAACAACCATTTACATTCTCTGAGCCTCACTTCCATCTATAATATGGGCACAATGATTTCTCATCACCGGATTGTTTTGAGAATTTCATGAGGTAGTTTATAAAATGCTCTCATTTATAAACCTGCAGATCTACCCATTAGGTAGCATGGGCTTCTCTGAGTGACATAGATTGTACCACATCTAGTAGGAAAACAGAAGTCACTGACAGGAAGTCTGTATGTTTTCTTTGGCTAACAGACTGCTTTAAACATTTTAAATAAATGCAATGTTTAAAAATCCAAAAATGAAGTTAAAAAATCAGAATTTTCAAGTTTTAAAAATATTGAAATTTCTGAGCAAACTATGACCATATTAACCCTAGGCAATTTCCTGATTCTTAAAAAAGCAGCCCCCTGTAAAAGGGGCTTGTCCTCTCCAGGTCACCACATACCTCCCCGTCACCCCAGAAGGCAATCTCATTCTCTCAACGTCCCAAGCTTCTCACTGAATTTGAAATTGTTGCTGTAATCACAGGGAGCCAGGTTCTTTCCTTAACATTAAAAGCCTCTTTGGTCCAGCTTTAAAAAAAAACAACAGCAAAGCAGCTTATGTTACTTGTCTGGATTTGTGACTCTACGACAAAAACAAAACAAATCTCTCTCTTTTTTTTGCTCCAGTCCCTCCTCCTCCTTATTGTAAGAAAACTTTCCTATGTGGATTGACTTCAGTCTACACATTTGATAAGGCCCAGGAGATTAATGTTCCACCATTCTCCCAGGATTAACCTGTCTGATATTGACCCATTCTACCAGGTGACAGATAAACTGTGTAGGCATTTGAGCCTGTTTGTAATGGAATAGTCTTATGCTTAGTAAAGCTCAAATGAGTTTTCATGTGGCCTCAGGGTGATGTCTCAGAATGGAGTCTTGACTCAAGTATCCATGTTCTAGGGAGTAATCGAGGAGTGCGTGTAAGAACTAAAGGATAGGTGTCCCCAAAAAGTTCAGAACAGATTTTCCCAAAGACATGTCACTTTGACATGTGGATTATTTGGGGCTAAAGTCCACTGAGGCCCTGCAGGCTCAAGAGGAAAATTATCACTCACTTAACTACCTAAAAGAATGAAGATTGGGGGGAATACCTAGATTTTAAGTTTATCTTAAAAACACCCTTTATATTTAAGAGAACTTTTTATATGGCAGGACGAACATCTAGTTACAGAACATCTAGGTTTTGTCATGTGAGTCCCCTTTTTCTCTCTTGGAAGCCCCAGACCTCTATCCTATTCCTTAGACCAGGATCTATTTACTCTACAATTTATATCCTTGTAGATTCTCCATATATAAGCAATTAGCTTTGCTTTTTCTCCCATTAATCTGTTTTATATTAATTTGCTTGCTCAATTAGCCCAAGAAGAACCTAGAGAAATAGGGGGAAATTTCCCCTCTATTCCTAGAGGGCCAAGGTCTTCTCTTAGGGACGATAAGGGGAACTAACATGAGTAGACCAGACCCAGTTAAAAGTCCATCTTCAAATATGTGCTGTAAATGGGAATAAATTTCAGGGTTATTTTGAAGGATGATTTAGCTTAGCAGATGTTAAGCATATGCAGGTAGAAATCAGAGCGCATAGGGTGTGGCATGCACTGGGCACTCAGCAAACATCAGTACACTGGCCACTGTATCAGAGGACTCACACAACTGAAGAAAGAGTCATTTTGGTATTTCATCACCCACAGAGATCCTAATCAAAACACCCAGGAAATGTTTCTTAACTGATGGTTTCAGGGCCACCCTTCTCAGAATTACCTGGAATGTTGGCTAAAAGCTAGAAGTATATCATTTCCTGAAGCCCCCTGCCCGCCCCACACACACATGTTGACTGATCATCCCCTTGCTAACCTCTCCTTTAGAAACACGGTATGTACTACGGAAGATGACCTAGAAAGTGGCTTTGCCTCACAGTGAGAATTAGCAACTCTTCAGACGGACACTCCAGCTACTTATATGTAACATATAACCTGCTAATGTAAGTCAGTAATCAGCAGACTGGAAGACTGCTTATTTAATTGATGGCTGTTGACTTGGGTGACATGCTAGGCCCTGAAGACTGATTATCTGCTTCCCTCCATGACCCTAAGCCAGTGGCAACCAAAGCTCCCCAAAGTGCATTCCACAGAACACTAGTCTCAGAAATACCAAATGGTGCACCAACAGACGAACCCAGGATGGGAAACTCAGAACCGTACTTGGAGATCCATCCTACACATTAGCATAAAAAGCAACAACAAGCTCTGGAGGAAGGAATTCCATTTAACCCAGCTAATTCTGGGGCTTCCATACTTGAGTGACCAGAGACCTCTGTCGTTGTGCCTTCCTGGATAAGAGTCTGCAAAATGGATTTCCTGTGGAACAGATTTGGGGAAATTATTAGGGTAACTGTATAATTTATTATTCACACCAGACACTTAGAAGTGAAGGGGGAGCATCACTAGTTATTATCCTAAAACAACTAGTATAAAGTGTGCCAGTGTAGAAAAACGAGAGTATATGGTAACTCGAGAACAACATTCCTCCTTTCCTTTGGTGTCACATAAAGTTAACCTTCAGACACATCCCTGTGCTGGGTCTTGTGACCAGGTTTGAGACCTTGAGCCTGACTTCTGATGCCACTCTCGTTGTGGTCCTGATCTGACCAAGCCTCCACCTTGAACTGCCAATCTTATCGTTCTTCCCATGCTTTGCTGTGACCCCACACTGCTGTGTAGGCCCACCTCAGCCCAGGTTCTCTCCAAATAAAGCAGCCCCAGCCCATATGCCTGATCCCTGCCACATGTTCCTGAGACTGATCACCTGTCTTCTCCGGGGCCTCTACTGATGGCTGTGAGGCTCTACTGTCTTCTCAAATACTTACTTGCTCTCTGTTGCTTCTCTATTCTTTTTTTTTCTGACCTCTTTGATTTGCATCTAACCAGTAATATCCACAAATCTTACCATCCTGTTATAACCAAATCTTGTTTTATTACTTCTTAATGTATTAGAAAAACAACCACAACCAAAGCCTAAAGGTGAACACTCGATGTAATATTTTGACCATGAGAACTATTTTAATATGCCGAAACTTGTCAGTAATTAAATGAACAGATGGCAAATAATGTCACTAAGCCAGGTAAGCGGTAATTTGCTACCAGTAAACATTTACCCATCCTCCCATTTCTGCAAGTGACATTAAATGTGAAATAAAATGGCACCATTCTCTTCCCAAGTGACTATAGCTCCTTTAGTATATCATTTGTCCTCAATATTATCTGATGCAAAAAACAGCTACCTCACAAATAAACTTACAGTTTGTAAATGACTAGAATTCACACCAGACACAGACAGACTAAGTGTGTCTGGCCAGGGAAGAAGGTTCTCAGCAGCAACCAACCACTGCTACTCCATTCTCCAACCATCCTGTAGCCATTTACCCTCTGTCTCCCTCTTCACTCTTTGAGTAATCCAAGATTTCCAACAGCATCTCTAAACAAATGGAAAGGTAAGGGAGTTTAACCCTTGGGCACCATTTCTTAGGGCAACTGCCCGAAGAAGGTAATATCATATCAGAATAGTTGTGGCATAATTGGGTCCACTCAGATTGCAAACAGAAAGTAAAAACTGACATTTTTTGACAGGCTAATACTTGGGGAAAAATGAAAAGAACAAATATAAAATTCTTTGATCAAGGCTTTATGCCTTTTCCAGCTATTGCTATTCTAATACAGAAAAGAATATTCATAGATTACTGGGCTGTGTTCAGTAAGCAGACCTGCAGCCTATTACCCAGAATTCTCAGTCTATAGCCCCAGATCGAGCAGTTCCCTGAAGGCAGTCAGCCCCACAAATAACTGATGAAATTTATTAACCTAAGTATGGCAAACATGCTAATCACATAAACTAAATATTTATCTACACAAAGCTTCTTTCCTAGCCATAAAGCATAATCAACTTATATGTCAAAGGCATCACCAGAAAGGTATAGGCAGATGACAACGCTCCTGAATGAGCCTTCCAACATGGCAGGTGTCTCTCTGCTAGAGGAAATAGATGGGAACTGCTGGCCACAGGCTCTCCATGAAGCAGGTACTAGAAGAAGATGGTGGCCATTTTTAGGAAAATGTCTCTATGTCTTTCTGGAATTCCTTGGAGATCCAATGCTCAATATTGATTTGACAAGACTGAGGTGCCATCTCTGTACCTAAAATGCATATAACGATGTAAACAGAAAAAAATAATAGCACTATTATATTTAAAATAATCTATAGACCACAGTTTCTTTATTTCAGAAACCCCTATAACATCCTTTCCAAATGTATTCAATAATTCTTTATAAAAGGATATATTCTTAACAAATACAGATGATAATAGATATTCCACTTCTGGGCACTCAGAATCCCCAGACTCCATGCAGCATTATTCACAACAGCCAAGATATGGAAACAGTCTAAGTGACAATCAAGGGCTAAGTAAGGAAGATGTAGTATATATATACAATGGAATACTGCTCAACTATTTTTTAAAATATGAAATTTTGCTATTCACCACAATGTGGAGGAATCTGGAGGAAATTATACTAAGTAAAATGAGTCTAAGGGAGAAAGATAAAAAGACAAATACTGTTTGATCATTCTCATAGGTGAAATAGAAATAAACGAATGCAATCAAAACAAAACAAAAACAGACTTTCGGATCATAAGGACAAACTGGTGATTACCAGAGGGAAAGGTGAAAGGGTTGGGTATTTAGTTAAAGGGGACCAATCACATGGTATTGTATAGACACTCAGTTTTTGGTAGTGATTATAATGAAGTACATAGAGATGTTGAATTGTGGTGCTGTGCGCCTGAAAACCTATGGGGATCTTTAAGCCTCAGTTACTTCAATAACTCTTTGAAAAAAATAGTAATATTCTTTTGAAATCTCAACTCCTATCCTACACATCACACACACACTCCCAACCCCTCACCAAGACCATAGAAAATGTAAAAACAGCTGATAGCTCTGAATGGGCAAAGGTGAGCTCATGGGTTTCATAACATCTTAAGCTTCTTCATTTCAACCATCTTCTAGAATTAAAATTGCACTCTGCCATGGTAAACAACTTCTAAAAAGACTTCATTGATCCCTGTCTGCTAATATCCATGCCCAGTGTAATCCTCTCTATTTTTTTAGACCTAGATTATTGCTTTTAATAAATAACATACAATAAAATTCACAGTGGGAGATTTCCAAGACGAAGTTCCAGAAGACGATGGCTTCGATTTGTTCACACCCTCTGGCTCTGCTCACCTGCTCTATCAGATAAAGCATGTCATGGTTTGAGCTGCTCTATGAAGAGATTCTTGTGACAAGGCAATGAAGGAAGCCTCTTACCAACAGCCAAGGTGAAGCCGAAGCCCTTAGTCCAACAGCCTAGAAGGAACCAAATCCTGGCAACTGCACGTATGAGCTTCGAAGAAGATCTTTCCCCAGTGGGCCCTTGAGAAGACTACTACCCCTGTCCAGACCTAGGTTACAGCTTTGGGAGGCCCTAGAGACCCCAGAGGATCCAGGAAAGGTGAGTCTGGGCCTCTGATCCACACAAACTATGAAGTAATAAATGCTGTTGCTTTCAGTGGCATATAGTTCAGGAGTCCCGTGTTATGCAGATATACTAACTAATACAGGCAGCCTGTAAAAGCACAGGTAGTAGGTAAGAGGAAAGGAGAGGATAAACCAGGGGTGGAGCCAGAAGAGAGGCGTGATCAGCTGCGTTTGCCTGTATTCTCAAGAAGAAGGAAAACTAAAGCCATCGCTCCCATTAATGGTAGATGGGAAACAGAATAAATATTTGCAGGATAATGTGGGAGCACCTCTGCCTTTGAGAGCTGGAAGTGTAGATTACTGAAACCCTATGAACTGTCACAGTGGTTGGATGATAGAAATATCCACAAATATTGGGCGACTAAATGAAAGGAGTCATGACTGCCCATTTCAGTCTAAATAGAAGTGACTAGAATCATGGGAATGGGAACCATTATAAGGTGTATTACCTACCATCTGTCTCAACCTGCACACATGTTCCTATACATCTATCTCCCCTTTGAAAACACGGGGAGGCAGAGAAAACCTTGTCCAGTCAGACAACAGGCTGCAGACCTGTACTCCTGCTAGCTCATCAGTTGAGACCATGTTGTGGGGGGAGGCGGAGGGGAGCAGGGGCTGCTACTGGAGGTTGAAATATCCAGATTCACTAAACAAATAAATTAGGGGCTAACTATCCTTGCTTTATCACTGTTGAAGGCAACTTCTCTTTATAAAGTGTTTCTTTAAATAGGTGTTCCCCTAGCACCTCCAAGTACTTGCTTCCAGGTCATTAAACACTTAAAGGAGAGGTTGAACAAGAAAAGAAATTTTAAACTGTTTTCTTTGTTAGGAGCTACTGTCCCCTGACAATCAATCAAAGGAAAGACAAAGCATTCCTGAAAGTGCAATGTTCATTATTGGAAAAATGGGTTTCTATTCATGAGCTTTTGTTGTTGTTTTTTTAAAGTAAAGCAAAATGATGTTTCTGGAAAACTTAGTTTCCTGAACTCTGCTGGAAAACTGAAGGTCATCATCTATACCACTTCGAACGGCTCTGATTAAATTGGAGTCTGTGGATTGAGGTTAAAATAAAACTAACTAAGCTAAAGTAAAGATAAGAAAAATCAAATATCTAAAAGACAACCAAGAGGTCAAACATGCGAAGGAAGAAAGACTAAGATCCCCACCTCCCGGTATTTGCACTCTTGTATTAGCTCTTCCTCTTGAGTATGGGTAGAAGTGATGAGTTACTTCTAATAGAAAATGGCAAAGGTGATGGATAACAATTCTGTGATAACATTATACAAAATTAGCAACTTCTGCTTTGTTAAGTGTCTCTCAATTCCCACGCCTCCCTCTCCCAGTCCTCCCCTTTCCCTCTCTTCTTTTTCTCACTGTCTCTCATCCTTCCTCTCTCTCCCCACTTTCCCTCCCTCTCCCACTCCTCTTTAGCCTCCTCCTCCTCATCTTCTCACTAACTTTTGTGAAACAAACTTCCATGGTGAGGAATCCCACATGGCAAGGCCTACAGATAGCTTCCGGCAATCAGTCAGTTAGGGACTGAGATTTTGAATCCAATACTCTAAAACTATCAAATTGTGCCAACAGCTGTGTGAACATGGAAGTAAGTTCTTTCACACTCCAGCCTTCAGATGAGACCTTGGATGAAACCCATATTCCAGCTTGTAAGTGACCCTAAAGAGACACCCATCAAGTTGTGCCCGGATTTCTGAGTCTCAGAAATGGTGAGATAGTCACTGTGTAAGGTTTTAAGCTGCAAAGTTTGTAGCAATGTGTGAAACAGCAGACGATAACTAATATACACTGTTATCATTTTCATTTAACACAGTCTTAAGAGTTATAAATAAGCTCTGTGTTCTATCACCGGGGCAGTAGGAAGAAGAGGGAGGCCTAATTTTTCATTCTATTTATATCAGAAATGTGAATAGATTACATTTGGTTTGGGAAAAAAGATGAAAAAGTCCCTGAGACTTTAGAGATGAATGGAGCAAATTCATCTTAGAGGTTCATGTGAAAGTTTTGCACTTACCTGTGCCAGGCACTGTGCTACCTACCTTCACAAATACTATCTAACTGCGTCTTCACAAGGACATAACTCTAAATAGCAAGAGCGGAGTACCAAAAGGAGGAGGAGGAGGGCCAGTGGGAGGAAGAAAAGAGATAACAGTTAACATTTATTTAATATTTAGTATGAGTCTAGAACTTAAGTACTTTAAAAATATTACCAATCTTGTCAACTATCCAGTAAAGTAGATTATAATCATTAGTAACATTTTACAGCAATAAAAGCAAATCAGAAAGAAACTAACAAGACTTCCAAGGCTTGAAAACCAGTCAAAGTTGTGCCAGGATTTGAACCCAGGCAGTCTAACTCTAGAGTTCCTCGTATTTATTCTCCACAGTCTTCCAAAATGTACTGAAGTCACCCCTGCAGATATCCCCTTAAATGCAAAACTTTTCTAGAGGTTTTGCATGAAGATGGGTCACAGCAAGTTTAAATGTAAGCAGCATCACTGTATCTTGCAAAGCTCTGCATCCTGTAAGTTGAATACTATTACCTTTACCCCAAACCAGATGTGAAAAGGAATGAATCAAAGTAATATCAAACATAGCCTAAAGTTACAAAAACAAAAGGCCCTGTTTGCCCATAGCTAAACTCTTTCTGGAACATACAGAGATGTACCTAGTTTTCCACCGAGATCCCACCTCCATAGGTGGTGTGTCAGCAGAGTCTCAGGAACATCACTGACACAAAGGCAGAAGTCAAGCCACAGAACGAAAGAGCCAGTGCCAGGAAGAATTTGCTTACATTTTCAGAGCACAGGAGGATCATGTCCCTCTGCCTATGCTCTTTTGTCCCTAGTATGCTCTCTGTCCTGGACCCATGAGGCTGTGACACTCCCATGGGACACTGGCCTTCTGTAGACACTGAACACTCCTCAGTGGTAGGAGTATGTGTTCCATGAAATGCATCCTGGGTACTGTGCATGTGCCAAGCACTATGTCAGGTGTGCAGGACATATCTACAGTTCTTATCTCTCACAAAAACCCCCATTCTCTCCTTAACACTTAATACGTACTGGGTCCTCAATGGGAGGCTGGATGAACTAGGAAGGAGTGAACTCATGAAAAAGAGAGATGACTGAATACAAACTCAAACTACTGAAACTATTCCTCCAGGACTAAAAGAAAGGTGCTAGATCAGTTGACTTTGTGATTATCATAACAACTCTTTGATATATATTTGATTATTGTTCTCATTCCACAATAAGGAAACTGTAGTCCAAATAATATAACCTAACACAAGATCATATAGCTAATAGTATGAGTAAAATTCAACTCCAGGCAGTTCGAAGCTAAAGTTCCTGCATCTAATCATGAAATATATTGTCTCTCAGTAGTAACTGATTCAAAATAGTCAATCAATTAACAGAATGTGGATAGATGAATAGCTGGACGGATGGATGGATGGATGGATGGATGGATGAACAGATGGATGGACGGATAGATGGACGGATGGATGAGTAGATGGACAAATAAGCATATGGGCGAACAGATGAATAGACAGATACATTAATAGGTTTATTATGTACATAGACAACAGGAAATAGAATGGCAAATAAAATGTGTTTATTTCCAGGTTCAGGAGAAGAACAAGTGGTAGTTTCTCTCCTTGCAAATCAATTCAGTTCCTCCGAGGCTGGGGCTTGTGGCTGCTTTCATTATGCAGGTGGTGGGTAGGTGCATTCTTTAAGAGGGTCATGGAAAGAAGGCAAAGCAGATTTATGAGTTAAGGGGTAATGAGGCCTCAGACAATGTGATTGTATGATTGTATAACCACTAATTAGGTTTGTGGCTATGCTGGCTGGATACAACAAAAGTAATCAAACTAGGTTCAGGGGAAAATATATTACCTTCTCTGCTATCTTTTTCCTAGGCACCATATAGTCTTGCATTTTTCTATGAATGCTTAACATGAAGAACTTCAAAGTTCATAGTACATGAATCTAGAAAACTGACACTTCACCCAGAGTGAACAGTCAACATATGTGTGTGTACATAAATGTATATAGAGAGATATATAGAGATAAATAGATATATATAGATATAGATACACATATGATACTGCTTTGGCATTCTAAAAATATATAATGTCGCATAGGTTAAGATAGTTTTGGACATTCTGCCCATCAATATTAAAAAAAACTAGAGGGTAGATAAATTGGGCAAAATAGGTCAATTTTATAGTCATGAATGGAATCTAGACTTCTGGTGATGAACATAATGCAAATACTTATATATAAGTCTGTATATCTGAAAACAATATAATGCTATCAGCCAATATTATTTCAATAAAAATAAATTAAAAATTAAATACTTAAGCAATGCCTAGAGATGCCTTTCCAGTTTGTTAGTGAAAATAGTATCCTTTTCTCATTCTTCTGCTTGCTTCAATGAGGTCTCCAGTCACTAAAGCTCCTGCAACGTGCTACTTTTGTTAAGACCGTGGTGTCAGTAAGTAGGAGTCAAGTATAGCGTGGATGGTGGGTCCCGTGGACAGTGGTGAAGGATTATAAGAAATGTGGTGGTGGGTGTGGTATGACATTTAGTGAGCCTGCACACCTAAGCTTCCTAAGTGTTATAAAATAACCCAATAAAAATGTATTATGTTTAAAAACACAATGCCGAGGTGGGTACCAGGCAGTGAGGAAATAACTAGGAAGAGTCTGCTTCACAGGAGGACTGGTTTGTAATCAATGTGTAATTCTTTGGGAGAACAGTCTGCCCAGACGGATGGGGTGGGCAGCTCCAGTTATCTTCAGAAGGATGAGTGTGGAACCTTCCAAGCACTGCCGGCCTTTTCTTCCAAAGAGCACCAAAATGACCCCCAACAACAAATTTCCCATCAAAAGCTTGTTCCTGGACCCTAAAGAAATCAAGAGGTCTTCGCAATTATTCTCTAAGTCATCAGATGTTTAATTTTTGTTGCAGTTTGGTGCACTGTTTCCTTGTTCATTGATGTTAACCAAGATAATAGAAAGTCTGACACACAGTAGGTGGTCAATAAATGCTCCCTTCTTCTTAACTGTTCTGACATACATGGTAGAAACAACTCAGTGCTGCTTCGGGGATCTGTGTACCCTGCTTTGGAGAGCAAGAGCTCATCTTTTATTTTAACCTTTAAATAAACCTTATAGTTATCATCCTCATAAGCAAAATTAGCCACCACTATATATTTCACTCTCTGGGACATACAGATTTCTTCTAGATATCTCGAAGCTGTCAGTGTTGCTCATTCCAATAGAGTTGGAATGAAAATTGAGAAGAGAAACTATAGTGATATCCCAAGTGTGTATCGACGTATTCCTTTCCCCAACACAAGCACACATACATACATGCACACACATGCACATAACATACATACATATTTACATACCCACATACCCTCAAGCATACACATACACAATATCTGAAAAAATAAAGAAAAAGTAAGAATCTTTTTTCAGGGGATGCCAAGGTCCTCAAATAGGGGGCCTGGGTAACTGAAAAGAATCTCACTAGCAAATGTTTTCACACTCTGTAGACCAGTGTATCCTGGCTTTCCTAGAGAGTGACTTACCTGGAAGAGCTGGATCCAATACAAAAGGGCCAGTCTGATTAAGTTAAAGAACTGGTAAAATACACCTCACCCTCAGAGGCACCATAGGCTATTAGGTAGGATTCCAGACTGTTATTTCATTAAAGGGAAAATGATGGGGATAACAGACAACAAAAAGCCTATGTTAATTTTTAATAGCAATGCATTTGCTCTATTTGGGTGGTGATTTATTCATGTACTTCATAATAAATACATATGGAAACCCAGAGATATCTCTAGCTACATTTCAGAGCAGGAACCACGTATTTCATTGGGTTGGCTCTAAACAGGGAAGACAGTTATACCTAAGTGGAGTTAGCCTGTGGAGCTGCAAATATTTTTTTTCAGTGGCTGTAACCACTTATTCTATTCTTTCTTCTTCCACTCCAACCCTTACTGAAG
Organism: Solenodon paradoxus; assembly: GCA_004363575.1. Taxonomy (NCBI): domain Eukaryota; kingdom Metazoa; phylum Chordata; class Mammalia; order Eulipotyphla; family Solenodontidae; genus Solenodon; species Solenodon paradoxus. The sequence goes on along the minus strand of RJWH01000058.1, from coordinate 389,770 downwards.
GATTCAGCTAAACTATCCATCTCTAAAACGCCAAGTTTGCTGACTCAGACATTTTTGTCTACTCCCTTATCATTAAGTTGGAAGAAGGGAATTTAAAGTATCTGTGGGAGGTTTCTTCCAAATCAGTGTGGTCTCATCACTTTACTCAAGGAAACACACAGGCTGGTTCTGAGTTTTTAAGATAAGGAGTTAAGCATTTCCTCTGATCCTGTTTCCAACTAAATTAGAAAAAATGGTTGAAAACCACCCCCACAAACACCTGTGTTGGACTATGACCTGGTACAAAGCATAACTACTTTCATATAGCAACAGACCCATGAACGTTGACTTTAACTACCAATAGCAACAATATCTTCAAAAGCACAGCTAATGGAAAATATCTCTGCTGTGGATTTGAACTTGATTTCCATATTTATGCTAAGTGACCCTTCTGGGACCAGTCTTTTCAAAATAGCCAGGACTAAGGAGGCATAAACATGAGAGCCATCTCTTAGGAGAATTAGCAAAGAAATAAAAAAATAGAAATAGAAGAAAAAAAGACAGCTCTACAAGCTGAAAATTGTTTGTCATTTCAGCATTTTTATTTTGATACATATTGACACTACCACTAAATACTGGTATAACTAATCTGAGTTTTTATTAATAGGTTTTGCTTCTATATTAATTTGGCTTGATTTTGATTTTTTGTTTGCATTTATCTTTTCATGATTTAGAGTGCACTGAGGCTTGGGGGATTTGAATCAGTTTTAAATCCATTTTAACACAACACAGAAAATCATTTTACTGCTAAGTGACAAATATCTCCCCTTGCAAGATGTTATTTCCTACATAAGACTAACTCCATTCATATCAGCGGGAGGAAGAGCCACCTCTCCAAAGAGAGTAATCTAAAGATGAAATTCATTTGGAATTTCTCCTAATTACTAATCGGTTTTATGAGAAGATAATCTGTTAAAATTTGCAGTGGCTTGGATATGAGACTGGGACTTAAATGCACAGCATCCCCAGAACATGGGCGGACATATCAAGGTCAATCATTTGAAGCACTTCCTTTTTACTTTCTAAGTGCCCTTTGGTTCTGGAACCATTATCTGAGGGGGTACTTCCCTTTAAGAACTTTTGGTGCAAAACAAGAACTGGTCATGGATCTATGTAAAGACAGAACCAGTAGGTTGACATATACTAATTAACATGGGTGAATGAATACAAATTTTCCAAACTGTTTTTGCACTTGGCAAACATGCCTATTTCTGAACATACTTTTAGATATATAACAGCATCATATTCTTAGCCATTATAAATGTTCGCTCTTACTAATAAGAGCTTGAATTCATGTCTAAATCAACACTGGAGAACAAAAGATAAACTGAAACCATTCCAGAGTTTTGTTATCTATCATAACTCAATGCCATATCCACCCAGCATTTATATCTGGGAACCCTTTGCTAGAGTTGGGGTGTGTCTGTCAGTAATTGCAGAGTGAGGGTGGGAAAATGGTACAGCTCTGTGTAATAACCTGTGTATATCATTTTAGAGATTTTGACCTGGCTTTTAATAATGTTTACACTACACCAAGACTAAAGTTAATATGCCAAATACAATACCTAGCATTTTAAGTGTTCAACAAATGCAAAGAACTGTATCAAGTACTTCATCTGCATAGCCTTATTTATTTTTTAAGAAAAGGCAGAGGCAGGTATGAAGGCAAGTAGACAGGCAGACAGGGAGCAAGCAGAGAAGAAAGTACTGTATTCATTTTGTATTTACTTGCTCATCTTGGTCATTCCTACAGCCCTGGATCTTGAACCACAGACCCTGGGATGCATGTGGACAATACTTGGGGTATACTAAACCACGAGGCCACCAGGTCCCCCCACTTTAATGTTAACACACCTTTTTGAGTTCTTCGAGAATAGTAGCATGTCTTTCATGGAATGATGTTAATCTATGAGGTTTTTTTTTTTTTTAAGTAACACAAATCTTAGCAATCGTAAGTTTTTTCCTATTATCAAAAATCAAAAAAAATTGTGGATTACTACACTAAGAGATCTTATCACCCGCTAGTCCCCTGTCCAGCTGAGACCCAACACCTTGGATAAATCAAAGGTGTAGGGAGTTTCTCTTCTCTTAAACCTTTACTGTTGGATAGTCTACCAATACTATTTGTCATGGATATTGTTTCATTTACTCATAAACATAAAACAAACTTGCAGGGTTATTCCTCCTTATTCTGACAGAAGAGGAAACAAAGGTTTGGAGAGAGATTACTTTCCCAGGACCAACACTGCTCAGATGGTGAGTGGCAGGGAAGGATTTGAATACAGTCCCAGTGAGCTCCCAAAGGTCACATTGTTTCTGTAGCATCCTACCAGTGCTAGGGTTCCCACCCTAGGGTTTGAAAGAGACATTAGCATTTTTTTTAAAATATGAGGAAAGGGAAAATTTTTCAGATGTATTCCCAACCAAAAATTCCAAAGACTTCACTTAGTAATTAATGAATGCTCTCTTTTGACGGGAGAAAACATTTTGAATGGCACACATTGATGTGAAGTAGAGATTTTGTATTTGATTTGGGGTGAGGAGTTAGGGCTCTCTGACAGAACAGAAGTGTATTCTTAGCACTGTTTAAGCTCACTCTTTATTCCCTGAGACTCACCAAATACATCGTATCTTCTTCACCAAATACACCATATCTTCGGGCCATTATGAGTAGCTTAGTGCATGTATATTTACATATATGTATTTAAATGAGCACAGAACACATTAACTTGCAATCTTGGCTAGCATGCCAATGCAGGAGTTTCTGTCTCTACAATGGACATGAGAAGAGATTCCAATCCCAGAAGCTTTGTGGGGCTTGAATACCTGCTAATCCTCCATTTCCTTGGCCTCATTCCCTGCCAGCTTCCTTCAGAGAGATCAACAAAGACCCCCTCCCCCAACTCACTGTGGCTCACTGGCCTGTGACCTTGGCCACATGGTAGGAGCAGAAAGGACTTGTCTGGAATCTCAGCCATTTTCCCTCCCCTCTGAGTGGCCAATGAGCTGGAAAATGAAGGACACAATGCAGGTTTATGAGACTCGGAATTAGGTCACAGCTGATCCCAATCCCTGTCATCGGGCAGCTGGGGCCAGTGGGCTAGCACGTGATGCCCGGCCACTTTCCAAAGGCACCCAGCTTTCTTCCTTAACCCCAGTCCCCACTCCTCAGACCGGCAGCAGCAGGCACAGGAGACTCAACGTTGCAGCCCTTCTCTAGAGAGGTCAAAACTTGCATGGACAATGGGGCTTTCTTTGGAAAGAATACTGTAAAAGAGGCCGCACAGGCAGAGAGAGCCAGGGAGGGTCAAAGGGAAGCAGACAAAGGAGGACTCGGCAAAGAGTAATCTTCCCATACCATGGTGGGACGCTGGAGGGAAAAACAGGGCTGGTGGTAGAAATGGTAGCCAGTGACCTAGGGTTAGTCACCTCACTTCCCTGTGCCACAGTTTTCTTGTAAGAAAAATTAAAACCATAACAGTACCCCCTCAAGGGTCAGTAAGAGAAATAAGTGTCACCGATATAAATACATAATATAAAGTACCTACCATGAGCCTGGTGCAGAGTGAGCACTATGAGTGCTAATCTATTATTATTATTATTATTATTATTATTATTTCCAGCATATTTGGGCTCAAGGTGAATATTTTTCTAAAAATGATATGGTGGAGAAGTAGAATTAGAGCAAAGATTAGAAAAGTTAGAATGAGACTTTCAGTGGGAATTTAATGTAGTGTGTGCATATATTCATTTATACTGATGCACACCTGAGTAAACATATATTATGTTATAATTCACTGTGACTTGAATTTTAAAAAAAAATTAATATTAAGTAAATGTTTAAAGAAATAAATAGCATGCCTCCAATGCAGTGGCAAGCTCCCATCAGTTGGTATTTTTGTAACTCGGCCATCGAAGCAAGCACTAAAAAACCATAAGACACAGGATTATTGCTTTTATAAGTACTTTCAGAATTGCTCTCTTGTGTGATTTGTTTACAAAGCCAAGCTGTGAAGGACGTAGGGAAAGTAGTGTGCCCACTTTGCAGAAGACAAAATCAAGGCTCAGTTGCACCAGATGTTTCGCTGAAGGCAACTGTCCTGAAAGTTTTGAAGTCCCAGGCAGCTCAGAACAGAGCTCTCATGTAGCCTCTTAGAAATTGGTTCTCATTCCTGCTCCTTGTTACTGCGACAGAAATTTCCCTGTGGCCTCCCACCCAACCCGAGTCCTCCCTCTCGGCCCTCTCCTGAAGCCCGCTTGCTTGCTTAAGTTCCCCAAATCCCATTGTCTCATAAATCTCCTCATGCAATCCTGCCTTTGTGGGTCAACATAATTTGTTTACCACAGGAAGGGGAGGGAAATCAATTTCTTTAGGAGAAAAGATGAAGCCTTTGTGGCAGCTTACTTGAGCTTTGTCTCGAAGGTTCAGAGAAGAGGCTTGGAAATCATAAAGCCAGAAGGCGAAGGCCTTCCGAAAGTGGTTATGCCCGAGAGAGAGGGGAGTGAAGACACTCTGTGTGTCCCTATGTGTGCACGACATACTTTTCCTCCATTCTCCGTTCTTCCACAGGGCGGCACACTCGCACTAACCAGTCTGCCCCATTTCAGAACTTGGGGAGAGGTAAAGACCACTGCCAAGCACTTTGGCATGGAGGACAGCACTGGGTTGGATTTCAAGACTAACTCGCAGAGGCACAGAGGAGACAATGGCCTGGTAGCAGCTAAGAGCTTCAGGTCCATAAACCAGATTCCCAGAGACAGCAAGTCAGGTATCTTCCCATCATGGTTTCCAAAGGCATCAACCAAGTTTGAGTCGAGTCCCAGAAGAGCCATTTTCAGCCTGTGTCACATTTGTGCTCATTGATGTTGGGTGCCCTCAGTGACCACACCCAAACCTCGCCTCCCAAACCCTCCCTCTCCAGGCCTCCATTTACTTTCTGCCCCCGTTTGCATATATCTGAGCTGGGCACTTCACTTGTCTGTTTCCTTGGAAGAAGCAAGATCCCTTCAAAGATGGAAAAGCATGAAATCTCTGTTTCAACCCATAATGCTGACTTCACTAATTTCTTTCTTCTTTCTCTCCCTTGATCAGTCCTTCTTCCCTTCCCTCCTCCTCCTCTTCCTTTTCCTCCTCCTCCTCCTCCACCACATCTTTTGCCTTCATGTTCTTTTTTTTTCTCTCAGTCTCATGCTAGTGTTTCTTTCTTCTCTTCTCCTCTCATCTATATGCTTCCCTCCCTTCCTCCAACCGACATGTCAGTTTCCCCTCAACATTTGACTCTTTCCCATCTGCTCCTAACTCCTCATCTCCCTTCACCAGGGGCAATGATACTGATCATGTCCACAGGACAACATAGAGCAATGCTTCTTTTGGCTCAATTTTTCTTTGCTGGAATTGCAAAAGCAGTTCTCTCAATTAACTTCCTATATCTAGGATGTTACAAGCATACCCAAATGCAAACTTCTGAAGGGGTCTCTCAGCACAGAAAGAGTTTAGGACCATGGAGAGCAACTGTTCTGTTTGACTTATTTTTATTTAAAGACATATCTCACCCTGTGAATTGTGTCCCCCAAGCTCCTATGTTGAAGACGCAACCCCCAAACCACAGAATGTGGCTCTGTTTGGAGGGGATTAAGTTACAATGAGGTCACCTGGGTGGGTCCGAATACAATATGACTGCTGTCCTTATACAAAGAGGACATCTGATGTGCATGGAAGTAACAGGGCTACACATCAGGAGGAAAGGCCACATGAGGACATAGTGAGAAGAGGCCATCTGACGCCAGGAACAGTAGATCTCAGAAGAAACAAACCTGCCAGTATCTTAATTGTGGACTTTAGTCTCCAGAACTGTGAAAAAGTGATTTTTTTTAAGTCAGACAGCCTGTGGTATTTTGTTACCAGTCCTAACAAACCAATATGACCTATAAAAGAAATGGGGTTTTACGAAAATAAAGAGAGGCATTTATCTATATTATCTTGTACTTAGGCATTCGGACAAAAATTACCCCCATGTCTATCAAGTCATTATTTTTAAAGCATTTAATTTAGTTGTTCATTATGGTAGTTCCCACCAGACCTGGGACGTGAACATGGAACCCTGGTGGACTGTACCCAGCCTCTACTCCACCAGGGCATACCCAAGTCCTTATTCTTTAAGTGTAGAGATAAATCTTTGGTAAGGCAAAAAGGACAGAAAATTTACCAAAACAAAGTAACCACTTGGCATCTTTCCTCCAGTAGCATGGACCAGGGATAAAGAAATACCACCAAGAAAGCCACAGTATGGGTACCTAACCAGACTTAAGAGCTGGACAGACACAAGGACACTTGTGTTTCAAAAGTCATTCTTCTGCATGGTATTGGAACCGAAGTAATCATTCTTCCTTATTATCTACCAGATTCCTCCTGAAACAAAGTCCGAGAAAGCAAATAGAAATTTAGGAAGTTTAATATGAAAAAAAACTCTGATTATAACATTATTTCTTAAATCTTACTATAGAAAATCACCTCCATTAAAGGTGTCAAACCAAGCAATAATAAATACCTCCCGAAGATATATGCAGATGACTTCAGCCAGACCATGGAAGGGATTGGAAGAGGAAGAGGATCAACATGTAACTTACAGGGACCTACAAACTTCAGTTTGCTCATGGACACCTGTCAAAACTAGTCAGCCTATAGATTTTTATGCATTCTAGTTAATGGTCAATGCCTTTGGAAGCCCCTTCACTACATGGTCTTGAGATCTGCATACATAAGTCATTCTGATGAGTGGTGAATAAATGAAATTGAACTTTAATGATCCATTAATGGTTCTTCTCTTGACTACATCCAAATTCCCACCCACTTTCATGAACCTGCTTGTACCCAGATAGAACACTAATTCAAGTTACTGACATCACCCTCTAGCAGTCAAGACTGCAGAATCTCACAGACAATGAAGCACAAAGAGTTGATGTTGCATAGCTTGCTCTAATAAGCTATGGAGAAAAAGGGAAACAAAACAGATAAAGAGATCATACATTTGTGATCTTTTTTTGCTCTCCTTCCTTAAGCACTTTCTCTCACTGGACAAGTCCAGCCTCTTCCACCATGGTAGGAGGGCAGAAAGAAGCCATCATAAGACTTAACAAATCAGCTCACATAAGTGGACACAACTCTGCTCTGGGAGAGTCACTACTGCCAGGAATAAGTACCTCTAGACTTGCCTCCTATATAAACAGATCAAAGAAAAAATAAGACAACAGACTGAGTGATGCAGACTATACAGCTGTTCAGTCTACAAGTTGACCTCTTATGAAGCAGCACCATCCTCCTGAGGGAGCAGGAGGCATCTCATGTTAACACAATGCCCATAGACATATGTTGAGTAATTCCAAGAAAGCACACATTCACCATTCATCTCCCAACTTGGATTAGAGGAAACAGGAACAAAGAGGGATCAGAGAAGACATTCTCCTAGAGTTGCCCAAAGGACCTCTTGACATTTTAGTCTTCAAAATTGTTTTATGGCAATGTTCAAATATTCACAAAAGTAATAAGAATCGCCATAGTCTATTGCCCTTCTTCAACAATATTATCTATGTGCTTTCACCTAATTCTTTTTTGTTGTTTGAGACTGCAATTAAGGAAATATCAAATATAATAAAAATCAGACTTTTGGTCTTACTTCCAATGAATCTGCATAGAGTGACCACTAATGAGCATAGAGAAAAAGATGGAAGATGTCAACTAACAACTCTGAACTGGAGTTCCACGACTCTGCCAGCTAATGCACTGTAGATTAATATTATCTCTAAATCCAGTGATTCTTATTTTGTGCCATAATGCATTGGGGTTTGGGGTAAACAGCAAATACTTTCTTAAATGTTAACATTTAAAGAATACTATAACTGTATGTTTGTACCTCTTCATTTTACCAATGTGTAAAGAACCTAAAGCAGAGAAGAGAGAGAAAAAAATAAAGGAAAAAAGAAAAGAAATAAAACAGAAAAGAGAGTGATTAAGGATCTTTGAAACTGCCAGTCACCAAATAAAAATTCAGTATGAATTAAGTTCAATGAAAGGATATTGATAATAACCACAATTTATTGAGTTCTTACTAAATGATAAGCATGGCATCACACCCATAAGAAGAAAGCTCTGTGTATATATTGAGCATTATTCATCTATATCCACTCCCCAGAGCCTTGCACACAGAAAGTATCCAGTTAATGTGTTTGTTGGGATTATCTGAAGCCATTTCAAAAGACATACAGACTGAGACACACATGGACAAATACAGAGGGATGGAAATTAGCTATTGACAGTCTGAAAGTAAACCCAGGCTTGGGGAGGGAAAGAGCCACTTATTTTGAAGAGCTACTCCTCTTTCCTCCAGTTGGCTTACTGCCTCCTGAATCATTTCGCAGTTCCTCTATCCAGGGGCCACACAACAATTGCTTCTTTTGAGTGTGGTTTCAGAGTTCTTTTATTTGCATTCTAAAGGTATTCAGTCACCAGCTGGCCCAGTTTCTCCTGGAGGAATGGCTCCCGTTGGGAACTTCAGGCTGTGATAGTGTAGGGCTGAGACTCTGTAGGAAGATGGTTAGCCCAGAGTAATGCAGAGGCAGGACAAAAGACGAGGCAAGGGAAGAGTTAATGCATTCTAGGGGTGATTGAGCCCATCCCAAAGCAGTGTGCCAGTACAGTTCATTTTCTATACCATTCCATCTCTTTTGCACTAATTCACAGTCATTATCCTATCTGAACAAGCACCCCATGCTTCATTTACTCATATTAATTAATTCCCCACCCCTGCTTTTTATCTTAGTTTAGAAAAGGGGAAATATCCTTTTCTGCTAGAGAAAGAATACAGGTTTAATGGTGATCAGCAGCTGGCTTTCATGAGTGCAGATGAGGAAAGAGAAGCACACACAGGCTCACTGCTGTGCTTGCTGAACCATGGCTATAGCCATCTTTCACCTCCTGTCACCACCCTCAATATACAAGCCCACTCCCAGCTTCTGCACCCCTGAACCTCAATGTCCTGATACCACCTACTCACACGCAATTATTTACGAAGTGTGGTAATGGGAGGGAACGGTCAACCTTGGACGCATCTCCCCTCACTACAGGAAGTTGTCCAGTCATGACAGAGGATGGTCATAACGCACTAAGAAGATTAGCTGATAACTGTCAAGATGCCCAATTCATACTTTCTGGCTTAGTTGCAACTTCACAACACAAAGTAAAGATCCCAACTGGGCATGTCTCTGAATGTCCTACCTCTTAAATGGATAGTCCAAAAGGCTGAAGAGTTCAGTTAGTTGAAAAACATCTAAGATTCCCATTAGAGACACTCTCCTATGAATGTGTGTGTTTCTCCTGTAATTTACTCCATAACTGAATTACATAATTCATCAGCTGTATTATTTATTATTATCTATTATTAAACTCTGTGGCACTAGTGTATTATTCAGCAGCTACATTAACACTCTGCATTCCTGGCATTCTATCAGTATTAATAATTCTACGTAATGACTCTAGACAAAAATATATCTTCATGATGGTTTTTTGTAAGGGGGATGGGGGCTGTGGAAGAGCATGTCTTGGTTAATATTAAATAATGACTTGGCTTTTCCTTAAAAGGATGCACACCCTAGAAAATCCATACAGCATTCTACTAACATGAGTCATGAACTAAAATTGCCATGATCTAGTTTATATTGTTGGCAGGTCGTGCGCACTTCTTTGGGCCTTGATTTTCCCATTTGCAAAATGAAATTATTGAGTGCACATGTTAAAATCTATAGAGTTGGCTCTTCCTAGAGTTTAGCCAGTGAGTTCCACATTCTCTCTTCTACCTGAAAATTTTCAAGGCTAGATAAAATGGCACAATGTAAGTTCTGATTCTATCTGAATTTTCTCACTTTCTCCAAGCCATTGGAAAGGGAAGAAAACTTTGGTGTCTCTCATCTGTATAAAATGGATCAGAATCTCCCATTGTGTGAATTAAATACCTGGGTAGAATTTTTTTAACAATATAACCAAGAGTCAAGTTCATGAAAAATGAAAAACACAGATTATATAACAAGGATTTTCATTAATTCGTTGGATTCATCAAGTGCATGTAGTTGGCAGAAGGCTCTTACTCATCTTTTCCATAGCGGCTGAGTCTCCATGCTGAAGACAGGTTAAAAAAAAAACACAGCTGTGACATGGAACCAACTACCAGAAACTTGATATAGAGAATAATTCAAGAGACTCACTAATTCACTGCCAACAAGTTAAGCAGTAGGTTAGATATAAATGTAAACTTTCCTGATGGAGATTTAAAGAGTCACATGAATGTGGTTCTATATACATTCAGGTTCCTTTACTCAAGCCAAAACCAGGACATAGTCTTTTTTATGCTAGTTCACTGTCACTTAGAGACCTCAGTCTTCCTAGGACCACTGGAAATGCCCATTGAAACAAGAATTGGAAAGTAGGATTTAGCACATTAAGAACTTGAAAAAAAATAAATTTGATGGGAAATTAGAAAAGATCTAAGAGATAGAGAATGGAAGCAAGGAGGTGGGAAATAGAACATCAAAGAGGGACAAAGACCTAACTGACCTAAAACAAAAAAAGGAATAAGGTGACATCTAAATCAGAATAGCAGTCTAGTTGATTAGTGACCAATGCAAGGCATCAGAAATGACATTAAAAGGAATGCAGGGCAAAAGTGACACATTATCAAATCTGTGACACTAACAGTTGTCTCTTTAAAATATTAAGAGTCTTCCTTCAAATTATCTCAATGTCACCCACTGAACAAATCCAGAAGGTCACTATGTGTGTAATAGTGTCCATTCTTTTTTCTCAAAATAGAAAGAATAAGTCTAAAACTATGACCAGTTAAATTAGTAAGGTCGAATGTCCTTGTTCAAGCACATGGGACAAATACTAAACAACATCAGAGAGTCTTGAATCAGTCCATCAGTCAGTCCACTGACAGGTATTTATTGAGAGTTTGCTGTGTTCCCAATACTGATATGTCCTCATTGTAATTCAAGAGGCTTGGGAGTGAAGGGATGGTCTAGTCCCAGCTACATCATTATCTTCTTCTGTGTATTTACAATATAGTTATAGTCACACAATATAACCTGACAATATTTAGCAAGTATCTGTTAAGAGATAGGTATATACTCCTATGTATGTCAGACACCTAAGAATTAAAAAGGTTCTTTTTCTGCCTTTTGAATCAGATTAGGCAAATGATAAACAAGTATATAAAGAGCATTAGACAAAAATACACAATAACTGTGAACAGTCTTATAGTTTTCTAATCTATAAAATGGAAACCATACCAACTAACAAGAGTATACTAGCTATTTGAACTTCATAGATCACTGATACTGATACTCAGCCATAGTTTTGCTTTAATGAAAAGTGAACTGCGCTCTTTGCTAAAAACTCAACTTGTATTGTGTGGCTTCTCTGCTTCATGAGTCTTAACTCGACCTTTGGTTGAATCCTTCATATAAGGAATAACTTTTATCATCTTTTTAAAACAAATAATATATCTTATTCAAGTGAACTAGGCTCTCAGAGAAAACAGGTAGGAGAGAAACCTTAGAAGGTAAAGAGAAATTCAACTAAAAGAATACCATAATATAAAAGTAAGAGACTTGAGTGCAGGGAGGAAGATGAGCAAAATATCAAATGTCTCTGAAGATTCTAGGAAGAAATTCCCTTCTGTGTGTAGCAGCAACCCAAACTGAAAATTCCTAAAATGTATCTCCATAGAAAAGATTCCAGTATTCTTGTTACAAAGATAGAACACTTTCAAGGTTAGTTTTCTGTGTGACTTTTTTTCCTTGAATTTTCCCTTCTCTCGCTATTTTCTGAACTCTTCTCTTTACCTTAAAACCTGATCAGTCCAATTTATTCTCTGTGATATATCTCTCTTCTTTGTGGGTTGTGTGTGTGTATACACATGTGATGTGTATGTGCGCACAAACATACATTTTATCAAAATAACTATCTTGGCCTGGAAATATCCCTGCCCTACCACTCCATGGGATGTATATAGAATCAGTCTTTTGTCCACCCTCTGCTTTTTGTCCTAGTTTAGATTTAGCAATTCCACTTCAACACTTGCCCCAAGAAAGTAAACAAAACTTACAAAGAGAGAGAGAGAACAGCTGTATCTCTAAACATCTTATTACTGGTTGAAAGTTACCCAAAATGGAGGAGGACAAATGCAAAGAACACATACCACTTCTCCTCCAATCTGTGTAATTTAAAATACAGTGCAATGACCCATTTGATGGATCCTATTTGGGTTTCTATGACAATAGATGAGCCAACCACAAAAGACTTTGCTGCCACATCTCAATCATCACCAGAATCAATAAAAGTCCCTCCTCTAGCAGGCCATTTCTTCTTCTGACTGAGAGCTGAAAGCTAATATTTTAGAAGGTGGGATGAAGAAACTCTTAAACACAAAAGAAAACTGAATAAACCTACCATATTCACTGTGGTCTAAAACAGTTAAGTATTAACTTGGTAAGAATGGACAGCCATATTGTAAATCAGTTAAGATTCATTTTTTGCAGGATTTTCCCTCACAGACACTATCATGCATTAAGAAAATGTTGATGCCTGTATATTTTTTCCTGCAGGCCTATCTTCCTCTCACCTATGAACCTCACATTTTGGTGAATAAATCATTTTATTTAATTGTATTAACACTGCACTCACAAAGCCAAGATGTCATGGAAGACTTAGAGGTTTTTCTGACTTGTACAGGTCTACTAATCTGCCATTATCCACTGGTGGGGAGAAAACCATAGATTGCCAACATCTGCAGTGACCTTCTTTCCCTTCCTTCCCACTGAAATGGCCACAAAGAGTGATCACAAAGGAAAGACAGCCCAGCATGAGGATGGAACCTGAATTGCTGGGAGAGGAATGAGCAACAGAATAGAGAACAATTGATAAGGTCCTCATGTGAATTATACATCTTCTCCATTTCCTCTGTGAAAGGAGGTATAGCATAGTAAAGGAACCAAAAAATGCAAAGCTACACAATATTTCAATAAGAAAGACATAGGTGAATGGAATAACAGTACATGTCTAAAATATATATCCTGAGCATTAGCATTTTAGTTAACACTTAGGTCTACAAAACACTTAGACCTTATGTTACTGACTTACATAAATTAAGAAAAGTCAGTATAGAGTAAATTATTTATCATCATACCAATTCAACTATAAAAACATTTTTCTCCTTCATAGTCCTTATCCACTATTTCTTAAAATGAATTTTCTAAACTCACTATATCAAAATCATCTATTTTTGTTATTAGAGATATCTAGATTTTTCCCAAGATAAATATTCTCTGGAGCTGGAATTCAAGCGTCTAACATTTAACAAATACACCTGGTAAATCTAATAGGATTTAAAACATGAGAGGTGCTTTCCCAACCTTTATACAACCTGAATTGAATTCAGGTATCTAATTACATTGAACTTGCAAACATACTTACAAAAAGGTACTTCTGAAACATCTCATATGCAAACTAGAGTTGCTGCCAGTCATGAACAGGTGGGTCTGTTATTTTGCTCTACACCCCATAATAAATCCTTTTCCTCCAGTTTTATCTAATAAAACCTCAGAATATTGAATGCAATCCAATCAATAGCATAAAAATATTAAAAAATAGCATAATTATACAAATCTTCATATTGTTACAAATTCAATTTATGTAAAAATAATATTTGGAGCAAGATACGAAAGAAATGAAACCATTAAGCTGTATAATAGTTTACAAGTGAGACTCTACAATAAAAACATGGTTGTCTCATTTACAATTACAGATTTTTAAATTCAGTGGGCCAAGGGAGAGATTTTAACAAATATATTCAGGTGTCTTTAGGAAATGCTGAGTTCATATAATCTAGATGAGCTTTAATGGTTTAAGTCAGTATTTCTCACAATGTAGTCTCCAGGTCAACAGCATCAACATCACCTGAGGACATTATATAAATCCTAGTGTGAAATATGGACTGAGATACAAGTTCAATATCCTAAATGGAATTTAACATTATGAACTGAAGAAATGATAACTTTAGTATTAAAATAAAACAAAAACAAACACAAAAAAATTCAAAGCCTGGGGTCCCATCCCAGATCTAAAAGCTCTGGAGGTGGGACCCAGCAGTCTGGTTCAACAATCTGTGCAGGTGCAATTCATGTGAATCAGCATTTAGAGTACTGGTTCTACAGAATGACCTGGGGAGCTTTAGAAAATCCAGTGCCCAAACCACTTTTCAGACCAACTATATCTCTGGGGCAGTGAGAAGAGCTGGGAATCAGTAAATTTTAAACTCTCCAAGTGATCCTTGGAGGCAAGCTTGAAAACCACTGATTTAGAGCATTACTACTTTGCTCTCTCATGAAACATGGCAACATTGACATACCTACTCACCCATTCTAACACTGCTTTGTCAAAAATTATTTAGAGTTATCTTGGTTTCTCTAACCTGTTGTGCTTACTTCAGTCTCTTGAATATCAGTAGTATGACAATGCTCACCATCTGTACAGAGCTTGAGAGAAAAGGGGAAAGAGAGGCACATCTAATTTGTTGTTAGATTGAGTTACTTACCTCAAATGAATTTTAAAGCATAAAGGGTTGAGTTTCTAAAACGTTCCTTCAGCTATGAGCTTTCTACCTCTAGAGAAGAAATACACATAATGGAAGGGAGAAAGATACCCTGAATCTTCTTTTTCCAATCTGCCATCAACCCCATGATTATTTCCTCCATCAACCTGGGTGAGTAGGCTGGGAGTCACTTACCCTCCTTCAAATTGCTCCATTTGTGTCAAGGTTACTTTGTACAAGATGATAAGCATTAGCCATCAGTTCTCTTCTGTACCTCCTACATTTTCCTCAAGTCTCAGCTCCTAGAAAGGCTTTCTCGTTCTTCTTCTGACTCCTTTAAAATAGACCTTTAAAACATAGTTATCCTGTGGATTTGTCATGCTTTTCCATCCTCTAATCTGTGATTCAACAGACAGCTCATCATTATTATAATAAAAATGAGCTATTACAATTACACACACAAAAAAAAAAAGCCAAGTTCTGTATTTCTTTCCAAGCCCTATTAAACTCTTTCTCCTCCATAAAACATTCCGGGTCAGCCCTTCACAGTGTTAATAATGGTCCTTTCTCTGCATTGCACTATCCAGTGTTTTAAGGGATGCTAGCGTGTACCTTTTTCAAACTGTGTAATGTAAAGCCATTTTTTTTCTTTCCAACTCACTGGTAAACTCCCCAAAGGCAGATACCATGGCTTCTTTTTTTAATATCCCTAACATCTTCAGTTCAATTCTGTACAAAAAGCACAGAGTAGAAATTCAATAAACATTTGGCTATGATTACACCTAGTTTATAGAACATCAAAGACAGTTAACCATTCATTATCCTGGCTTCTCAGATACATTCTGCAATTTAGACAGCAAAACTAAGATCAGCATTATGTTTCCAATTTCAATAACAAAGTTTAGTTTAATTTTCACAGATCAGAACCATTTTGACTTGAGAGAGAGAGAGGGAGAGAAACCGATCGTTCCCTACTCCTTAATGTTTCTAATGCAATGCCTTAGAACTTCTGTGAAAATAAAACACATTTTATATTTTGTAACTTAATCTTACTCTTATTGCCTTCAAGTTTTAGCTTTTGTCCTTTTTAATTATTATTAGAATTTAATAACTATTTCTCAGATACATTTAAACATTTTTATCATAGAAACCATAACAAATCTTTAAATTTAATTTTAATAATTGAAAAGACATTTGTTCCTTATTGGTACATTGGTATTTTAAAGCTGGTCAAGACTGAAGTAAAATGTAATTTCAAGCTGATTTGAACTGACCATGAAACATACTATGATTTCAATCCAAAAGCAGTACTGTGTTTTGAGAAATCATGTTTCCTTCTTCAGAGAAGTATAAGGCTTAATGGTTCATAATGTGGAAGCTATTGAGTTTCTTTTGGAGAATAAATATACATCACACTCAAATATACAGTCAACTTCCATTAAAGATTTTAGCATATAAGTAAACTTTTATGTAAACACAATGAGGCCTTCAGATCTCCGCACATAGTTCTGTAACCAGTATAAACAGGAAGGTACCGCGTAGATGTTTCAATGATGGGGGACTAGCATGCAGTCTTTTAAGGCTGACTGAAAAGAGTACTCAGAGGCAAACACCTATACAAAGAATTGCTTCCCTCCACAGAAACACAAGAGGATTTGGGTGTGGCTTGTTCCTCAGATGGTGGTAAACAAAGGTGCACAAGCCTACTCTTAGCAGAGTGATTAAGATGTCACATCCAGGAAGAAAAAATAGGCACTTCTTTGGCTATTCCAGTGTTCAGGTAGCTGGGAATCTATGCGTAGACAAAAAGTGCATCCTGAGATCTCAGATAATATCCCAGAAAAAAATTACATCTAGGGTATTGTGGAAGTATTTTGTTATACTATTTAATAAAGTTGGATTATAACAATGCCTGCTTTGCAGTGTGGATTTTCTTACAGGTGCTGGGGAAAAGAGAACAAATTACAGGAAGTAATTCATGTTAGAATTTGATTGATTTAAATGGTATTCCTGTCTCAGATAAAAGAACTAAGCAATATTTAGAGAGAGGAAAACTAGTTCTCTAGGAGTTCTATGAACTCCAAAGCCATAGCTTTAAAGATTATCTTCCTCCTTAGTTACTCTAACTAGCCTCCCAGGCCCCAGGTTTAAAAAACCATGCTGGCTGCACTTCCATTCTCAGATCTGCAGAACCCAAACTCTTTGGCCTGGTGCCCTCCTACTTGACCTGATTTGCTTTCTGTAAAACTGGCTTCTCCTTGATCTTCAGATTTCGGTCTGAAAATTACTTCCTTAGAGAGGAATTCCCTCATTTAAGTTAAAGCAGACTTCCTAGTCACTCAATTATTATTATTTTAATTATCTGGATAGCACTACTTTATATGTTTTTCGTACATTTTTTACTTTTATTTGATTGCCAATGGTGTTTTTCCTACCCTAAAAAAATGGTAGCATGAAATCAGGAAAGTTGTCTTTTCTAGCTATTTCTTGTCTTGTCTGTCTTGTCTTTTCCAGTACCCAGTACTGTGTGTCACATAGCCATCAACAAATAATATTAGTTAAATGGAATTGTTAAAAGTAATGTTTAATAATAATAACTGATTATTACTATCATTATTATATCAAAGCAGTCTACTTCGGGAAGATTTTACTCTAACTTTACTGCCTACTCCCTTCTGCTTCTCTTTTCTGTCTTTCTTTTTTTAAAAAAATGAGAAGGTGCAGGCAGGAATGAAGGTGAATAGACAGGCAGGCAGGAAGAGAGAGGAGGGAGAAGCATCTTTATTTATTTATTTTTTTTGAATTTAGTTGTTCACACTGGCCACTTCTCCCCGGACCTGAAACTCGAACCCAGAGGTATGTGACTTTTGGAGGCAATCGACCCAATTGCTGCTTCACCAGGGTACACCTGTTTTTTATTTTCTTACTGGAATGAATTACTATGTAATACCATATTATGCATTTAATTTTTTCTTTACTGATCAATTTTGCTAAAATTTTTCTATTTTTCTGTTTGGTTGACTTTAATATCTCTCATAGCTGAATAGGTCCTAGAACATAGTAGCGACTAAATGAACTTCTATTGAATGAAGATAATTGTCACATGCTTCTTGCCCTCCTCTGTCTCTCCTAAGTGGTGTATGGCTATTTGTACTCCCTGTCTTCTTGATGATGCTGTTGGCTCTCCCCCTGGCAGGCTCAGGGGTTCTTAGCTGCTCAAAGCAGAGATGCTTGATATGACTGAAACACTTCAGTCTGCCCTGACCTTCATCAGAAGTACAGTGCGCCCCCACAAGAAGAAAGCAGAACTATGTAGTTAATAGTGTACTAAGGAAATGACATGCAATCCAAGGCTCAGTAATAAAAGACACTGCTACTTCTTCCTTTGTTCCTTTGGATTACCTTCTGTGGAGTGGAAGCTGCCATGTCATTCATCTGTCCAAGCAGTCCTCTTGAGAGGAGAAATGCACACGGTGAGAAACGGAGGGCTCCTATCTACAGCTGGCACCAACTCACCATCCATTCGTGTATATTAGAAGTGATTCCTCCCTCTCCAGTCAAGCCTTCAGATGATGGTAGCCCTGCCTATCTTGAGTGCTACCTTAGGAGACCCTGAGCCCAAACTCCCCAGCTAATTCACTCCCAAAAGCCTGATCCTCAGAAGCGTAATGAGAGAATGAATGTTTGTTATGGTCTAAAACCATTAATCTGAGTGTGCCCTGGTGTCTAGTGGTCTAATATACCTGGTAGCAGTCCCTCATACATCCCAACGTCCTGGTTCGACTAGTGGACCATGGGGAACAAGCCATGTGAACAACTAAATAAAAAATAAATAACGCTCCTCCTCCTCCTCTCTCTTCCCACCTGCTCACCTTCATTCCTGCCTGTACCTTTTGCAGGCAATAGCTTATATGCCTAGGTTAACCTGAGATGGCCTCAGAGCTCCAAACTCAGGACTCTCTCTTGCACCATAACTTGAGAAGGCATCCCAGGCAAAATTATTTCATCCTTTTCTCCATTTACTCTATTAGAAAGAAGTTCCACAATAGAGGGTTTTCATTTCAAGAGCCTTAGGAACAGCCTTACTGTACCAGACAGGATTGGTTTTAAATGAACATCCTTCCACTTCTGTACTTGCCAGGGGTTGTGAGGCTTAATTAATTACAGATCTTTGGATGAAAGGAGCACTGAGCACTGAAAATTATTATCAAATAGGATGAAGAAAAATGAAAAAAAAAAATAGACATTTTCTTTTTTTTGCTTGCTAAATCCATTTCACCTAAGATTCGGCAAAGGCTGAGTCACCTATTGTTTAGAGAATATTCCATTTTTGCTGAGTGCAGAGTGGAAACAAGCCAGCATGGCAGCAGAACAGGGAGCCCCTGTCCTCTAGCTGAAAATAGGTCTCTTTCCCGAAATAAACCCCAACCCCACTTTCAGGGGACAGCGCGGGCATTGGGATCATCTGAGCTTTCAAGGAGGGCTAGGGAGATGGAATAGACATGTGGTCTAAGCCTCATCTAGCAGAAATATCTCCATGTGAATCCAGAGGCTTCCTGAACTGCAAGTCGGACTATCCCACAGAGCCTAATATTTTCTCTAGCAAACATTAAGTGGATGAAATCTCTTTTGGGGGTTCTTCTCAATACTTCTCCCAGAGGACGTCCAGGAGAAGTGATTCCCCACATAAGAACGAGGTGGTGGTTTCCAGAGTCCAGGAAAAGTGGGAAAATCACGAGGGCTTGTAGTCAAAATGAGAGTTCAGATACTGGCTCCTGCAGTCACTCCACAAATGACCTTGGTTGAGAACATCACTTAATTTCCCTGACCCTCAGTTCCTCACAGCAGAAATATGGCTGCTATGACATTGGTTGGGCTCTAAACCCCAAGGCCACCCTACCTTTCCTCCAGATCCCACAGACCTCCACATCCCAAAGGCATTGCCCAAGGTGGAGGAAAAAGCAGGTTACTGACCATCAGTGCTGGGGCTTCCATCCCCAAGTGAACTTGTCCATCCTCCAAGGCCTTAGGAAGTAAGGTGAGGTCTAGGATCTGCTACCCGACTCTCCAAGGCTGTGGAGGGGTCTCCTTTCTGGCACGTATCTTCTACAAAGCTACAGAATTCCAGGGTGGAAAGATCCCTGCCCTGTCTCATGCATTCACCCTCTTTTTTTAGGGACTTCTTAGCATTCATGAAGGAATTTTACTTTCCCCTCACTAAAGTAATAAACACAGAAAGACAGGTTTGGCTTTTCTTTTCAGTTGCTCAGGTCTGCCCAATTTCTCTTTGTGGTACAGCCTCGTTCACCAGAATCCTGCCCAGTGTTTGGAGGGGTGGGATGTCCTAAGCCCCACCTAGCAATAGAGTAGTTTTTTCGTATTGTTTCACTTCCTCCGAGTATATGTTTACCTCACACTTCACAAGGAGGGGTGACTGGACTTAGAATTACACAGATATTCCTGGAACACAGCTATTAAAATCAAGCCATATAGTACGAATACCTACATCACCTGATTATTGTAATGGGCAAGAGAAATAATGGGGACAAATAGGCTCAGAATAGGTAAATAGGTATGGTACCCAGATTAGCTATTATTATAAATCCAGGAAAATCAGTACCAGTTGTACCTGAAGGCAAAGGGGTTACTCTACAAGAAAGAGAAATGGAAGGAGGGAGGGAGGGAGGAAGGAAAGAAGGAAGGAAAGGGAGAAGCAGGCTCTGAGCAGGACCTCCCTGCTTTCAGTCACACTGGGTTAGACCAACGGATTAGACCACAATGGGTAGAGACAGTGATCTCAGGACCTTAATCTATCTTGCTGCACTCCATTAACCCCAATCATCATGCTGACAGTGATTGTCACATCATTTGGAGCTCCGTCCAATCCCAGAGCCATAACTACATTTTGTGTGTGTGTGTGTGTGTGTGTGTGTGTGTGTGTGTGTGTGTGAACTGTGTAGGAGATGAGGTAGAAAGAGAACAAAGGTAAGAAAGAAGAGACTCATTGTAGCACTGACTACTTTGGTTTGTAACGTGTAATGTGAGTTCTTTCAATGAGTTTGTTGACATCATATGGCCTTCAAAGGATCTCAAAGATAACCACACCACCATACTCTTATGACAATGCCACGAGCATCCCCAAGGAGCCACCCTGTGTCATATCACAGAGACAGACAGCCAAGCTGAGGCTCATCATGACAGAAGCAGAGCAGGTCTGAGTTGTATAGATCCAGCATAGATTAGGATTGTCAGGAAAATCCCTGCTAGAGGGCTGAGTCCTAAATTCTTGTTCTTGTCTTGTTTGTCATGCTAGCTATCTGTCCTTGGTCAAGTTGCACCCATGAGTCAGTTTTTCTGTCTGTGAAATGGGGCTGCTAACACCTGCCCAGCAGAGCCACCCTGGACAGTCATGGAGATCACTGAGAAGGATTTAGTGCACTGAAAAGTGCTTCAAAATGAAAACATTATGACATTGAGCATTGCCATAGATGGACTAGAATATTCTTACACACACACCCCTCGTCTTTATTTCCTCCGCATCTCCTTCTCTCTTCTCCTCTGTCCCACTGTCTTCTATATTCACTTTTTCTCTCTTTTCCATTTTACCCTCTATTTTATCTTGGGTGTGTGAGCTGTACACAATAAAATCCTTATGTGTTGACTAACCCCACTGATATGAAAAATGCTGATCTAAAGAACTTTTGGAAACCCCTCAATGAAGGGCCTATAAAATTTGCGCAGCAAAGCCTCTCTTGTCACCAACAAAGTTATCTATCTTCTCCAATTATAATATTGAGATAATAACTATGGTCATGTCTCTATAGCTACATAAATAAAAAACACATGCCCTGGTGGAGCAGGGGTTAGGTCAGTTGCCTCCAAAGGAGCACCCACATCCCCCTGGGTTCAAGGGGAAACAGCCAGTTTAGTGTGAACCACTAAACAAAAATAAAATAAAAATGTTTCTTCCTCCTCTTCCTCCTTGCCACCATTTCAGCCTGCACCATTCCTTTAAAAAAAAAAAAAATCACCCCCAAATCATGTGAAAAGTGCAGATGTCTGAGCTCCATTATCAGAGATCGGGCATGGACCTCAGAAATGTGTCCCTTTTTCCATACTTCCTTTCCCTGAGGGAATCCTGATGCCCACTTTGAGGAGCCCTGAACCTGGAAATGTCGTCAGGAGCACACCTAACAGGAGTCCACTGCTCTATTATGCTATTAACTATTGTCCCAAAATAGATGAGGTTTCTGGAGACCAAAAATAAACTAGAGGAAAGTCAGAGAGGCAGCCAAACACCCAAATGATGAAAATCTGACAAGAATGATTTATGAGCACAGACGGAAAAACCCTAAATATTCTCTCATTGACTCAGGGACAGCCTGTAGACACATCACTGGTCTACAAGTATTTACAAGACATTAACAACAGGAAGGTCCGGGAATTACCAAAGATGTGGCAAGGTTAAAGCCCATGCTAATGGAATGAAATTGGGGACGAGGCAGTTTTAGGTTTTGCCATCAAGGAAATCCTTCATGTATGGAGATTTCCGACATTGTGAATTTCCTTCCTCAAAAAAAAAAAAAAAAAAACCCAAAAAAATAAGTTGCATGGTCCTGGGTGCAACTAGAGAGAGAACTAAATTAGCAGTGGAGGACAGAGAAGTCAGATGGCATCTGGACACCTTATTTTCTGGATATTTTCAGAGATTCTTCCTAATCCTTCTCCTTGAAGCAGGATTTACACTGATATGTCCGTGTGGTTTAAGAGTCACGTGTTGGTCCAGGTTGGATCCACAGAGTTTCTGGTCTCATCCCGACTATTCCTGTTCTCATGCCCTGGCTGGAACTCTGCAATTGCATGCTAATTATGTGCCCACTCAGAGCTTAAAGAGACTCTGCTGTGCTGCCCCTTTGCCATGGCTTGTAACCTGAAAACATTGATTATTCACAGTGAAAATTAACTATCTAGGTCAATGGTTCTTAGCTCTAGATTCACACTAATTTACCCAGAAAGACATTCTTAAAAATGTATAGTTTCCCTGACTCTCCAATCAGATAGAATCTTTGGTGGGGGCATGAGAATTTGTTGCAAGGTCTCCAGGTGATTCTAAGGTCTGGGCGGAAAAGGAACACTGCTCCAACTCTGGCTTGGCATTAGAATTTGCTGGGGATATTCTTTGAAACATAATACCAACTCTCATTCCTAGAAATGTAAGCTTAATTGGTTTGAGATGAGACTAACTTATCAGTATCTTTTATAAAAGCTACTTTGGTGATTTTAATATGCAGCCAGGTAGAGAAGGGCTCTCCTGGTAGGACAAGGGTCAACATGACAAAACTCTGAATTTATTATGTCCCTCGACCTTTGACCTCTCCTATTCCCCAATAGGAACTCTTTTTATTGATGAATTTCTTTCCTCACTTAGCATCTTCACCACCTTCTCAGTCCTCCAGGCTTGGGACCCTTGGAGTCATCGTTGAGTCCACCCTCTTCCTCATTCCCACACCAGAGAATTGGCAGACCACTTCATGTCTCCCATCCTTCAAAGGGAGGATCGCTCCTTCACCAACAAGAATAGTATAACTTCCTAAGACATCTGCAAAGCCTAGCCTCTTATCTACCGGGATAGACTGATTGCAAACATGGTTCCAATTCTTCGCACCTACTTTTAACCATCCTCTTTGACTTGTGAGTTTGCAGGTACTGTCACTTAGAAATAAGCTACCGAATCTATTATCCCAACATTGGACCTGCATTGGCCTGTGAACTGCTTCAGTGAATGCAGCAGAAGTGATGGTATGGTATGTCATCTCCAAGCCTAAAACTAAAGAGGCCTTGCATCTATCTCTCTTTACCTCATTTTACCCGGTTTACTCTCTTTATCTTGCTTCTATCTTGCTCTAAGATTGTGTCCAGGCTATCAAAAAAAAAAAAATCTTTCTGCTCTACTTACTTACCGGAGGATGAGAGAAACAAAGTCAGGTGTCTTGGTTGAGGCTCCAAAGAATGAGACAGCCCAATGAACTAGTCAAAGTCAACTAGTCTACCCACAGCTGACCACCAATGTGCTGTGCCTCAGACCATATCAGCATATCTGTCCAAATAACCCAAGACACACGGCTGTACTAAATGGCTGACAGATTGAAAATGGAATTTGGAGGTAGTTTGCTACATAGCCAAAACCAACTGATACTCTGCTTGTCTAATAAAAGACCATTAACCATAATAAAACTACCATTAACAATAATGACAAGACTTCTTATATATGTATTTATTTATAGATAGATGGTAGGTAGGTAAGTAGGTAGACAGGCAGACAGGCAGTTTATTATAAAGCAGAGGCACAGAACCACAGGAAAACTGAGAACAGTCTTAGCGTGTTTGACTGTATATGTGTGTGTTCAAATTTTCATACTGATAATACTTTTAAAATCTTCTACAGAGTAACAATATGTAGAGAGCCGCCTCATCATTAAATTCTGCCCTTCAGTTTCACACTTGCACGTGTATCTGCGACAGCAACGTAGGATAGTAACAGACATGGGCCAAAGCAGAGAGAACAGAGGGAACCCCAAGCATAGAAGGTGTGTTCATGCCAAGCAAAGACTAAGTACTACTTACCACTACCCACTGAATAAACAGTATTTCCTGGGGTTTGGCATAGGGAAGAGTTAGAAGGAGAGCTGGTGAATACACCAGACAGAGAATTTGGGAAAGGTCAAACTAAAGCTAAATGACCTAAGCTGTAGGATATAGTCACAGTCACATCATGTATGAAAGTTTATTTTCATATAGATCATACACTGGTCACATTAAGCTAATATTGCTTTATTTAAAGTTTTTTTTATATGCTTATGCATTATAAACTGGCTTGGGTTGTATATCTGTAAAACACGAAACAGGAAATTTACATCAAGTTCTATTTTAGTAAATACTCAAATAACAACATAAAAATAATTTAACACAAATTGGGGTGGGGTGCTTTCTACAGTTTTACTCTAAAAAGAGATCGCTCTACCCTTCATATTTGAGAAGGCATGTTAGGCTGTCTCACCCTCATGCTCACATTGTAAAGCTGATGGCCTTTTCCCCTGAGGAACAGGACAGGCGAAAGCTTAAGTCACTTGTCTAAGCATGTTCCCCTGTACACTGAAGAGCTCGGATTATGACTTTCAGTCTGACGATTCCAAAAATGGCATATTTATATTTTGAGTGAAATCTGACTCCTTCTTTAAAAACTTCTCCCTCCTTTACTCCTTTTGACTTTGAATTTAATTCTAATTCCTCAACAAAGATCCAAGGCTACCCCCAGCTGTTAAACCACTCGGGCTGGTTCCTTTATGCACCTTTCTGCTGGTTCCTGTATGCACCCTTCTGCTGGTTCCTTTTTGCACCTTTCTGCTGGTTCCTTGATGCACCCTTCTGCTGGTTCTTTTATGCACCTTTCTGCATCCACACTATTCCACCAGCTTCAATCTGCTCACTTCTCACTGCTCACACCCAGGCTTTCATGGTCAGCAAAGCTCTTGTCACCCATAGACATTCGACTCCATGGCATAGCTAGAGCAACTCCTGCGGGGTCTTTCTGATGCCCACTCCCCATCAGAAGTGTACAGGCTCAGAGGCATTGACTGGGCTCCACCTGACATTACAACGATGTGTTTAAATGTATCTCCTCCACCAGACTCGGTGTCTGCTCCTTGGGAACAATGATTCTATGGTTATTTTTTAAATTTTGTGGAAATTATAGGGTGGGCTTCCTGTAGTATAAATACAGCACATACTTGTTGTAGAAAACATTTTAGGAAACTTTAAATCACTTTAAAATGATTTCCTTTCCATGTCTATAATCTTTTAAAATTTATACAAAAGTGAGGCAATGCTATAGATTCAGTTTTACATATACTTTTTTTCATGAAGTTATGAAACATGAACATTTTATCATGTCATTTAATATTTCTCAAAACTTTGATTTTTAATGGTTTTGATTCCATTACATGTGGGTTGCATAAGTTATTAAATATTTGCCAATCTTTAGGCATATAAACAATTTCCAGGATACAACTGAACCAATTTTTTAAAAAATCAATTCTTATAAATCAAGCTGAGGTGTCTCCTCCTGAACAAAATGTAATTGTCTTGCACCCATACTATGATTACTTACTCATTTGTTGCTTGTAGACTAAGTCTGGCAGAAACCTCTTAGAATCAAATGTAAATCAGTTATATTTAGATAAGAGCTACAAATGTTACTAGACCTTGATAATGGATAAGTAATAATATTACAGAATTCTGAAAAAGGAGGCCGAATACTGAATTTCATAAATCAAGAAAGTATATTAGAATTCTGGTGGTAGACTAGAAGTAAGAACAGAAACATTTTAAAGTTGTCTCACTAGAAAGTGAGCCACAGGGGCCATTTTTTATCTTTACCTTGCCTCTGTAAGCCTATGAATATTTTTACAATGTATAGCAGCGGCTTTTATACATTTTGCTTTTCTTTTTCATTTTCTTAAATAATTTTAACTTTTAAAAAAGTTTTAAGGACAAAAGGCATAATTAACCTTTTGCCTTTGAAAGTCAGTTTTCAGAGCATCCCTTTGATAGCAGAGCAACCTCTGAATCCTTTTTCTGACATGATTCCAGGAGACACGCTTTCATTTCACATCTCCGTCATTCCATCAACCTCCCTCAGTCCCCGAAGTGCTGTGTCATCAAAAATGTTTCTTTCCAAATAAAATAAATGTTAATAATGAATAGATATCATAAAAATGCTGAAAAATAACAACAATAAGAGTCAATCCCCCAAAATAAAGATCAAGGAGTATTTTATAAGAGGCAACATGCAGTAACAATTTACTGAGAACCTGCTGCATCTAGAAGCAGCCTGTCAGTGGCCATGTGATCATCAGGAAGGAAGAGACTCCTGTGGCCCCTGTGGGTCTGTCTCCCATTTCCATCAGACAGAAATGAAACATCATCTGTGTTGCACTTAACATGCATCTGTGATTTTAATATAATCAATAAGAATACATCGAACACTTACTCTGTGTCCACCATTATGCAAGGAAAGAAAAAATTAGTTTTTGGAGCACCCATCATGTGACAGACACACATGATAATCGTACATGAGTGTTTGTTGTTGCTAAGACCACGGCGGGACAGAGAAGTCCTGCAGAAACACACTATTTTTCTATTTTTAGACCGTCATTCACACGGAAGGCAGGAACAGGAAGGAAGCTTTTTCAAGACCTCAGGAAAATGGCGTCTCTGTCTAAGGTACCAGAACAACTCCATCCATCTTGGTGGGGTGGAGAACATCTTTGGATTCATCTCAAGTTACTATGAAACTGTATCCATAGACTTATGTCAGGGATGATAAGGGTTCCTGGGATATGCTGGAAATAATGTCACAAGAACTCTTTGGTAATATGGGTGAATTTTTTAAATCATGTTCCAAACCACCTGTTGGAGAATGGTCAAGAAGGGTAGAGGTGTACAGTACACAGCCAACTTAGGGGTGAGTTACAAGGATTAGTAAGTATTGTCAGAAGGCTGGAAGAAAAGTGATAGATTTGACTCCCAGTGATACAGTTCCCTAGAATCAAAAGTACTCAAAGTCAGGTGTTTATATCCCCTATTCTTTTTTAAAAGAAAAACCATGCAGGCTTCATCTGGGCTGTCCCCTGCCGGCCCCTGGATGCAAACCCAGGTGCTGGAAATGTATGTGGACTGCACCATCAGAGTCTGTGAACTTACCCATTAGGCCATGAGGGGACACTTATCCCCTATTTTTCACTCAATAAGATGACATTGTCTCAAGAAGGGAATATAAAGTCAACCTCTGATTCCATGGAAACAGAAGAAAGGGGGAGGAATAAGATGAATATATTTCAATAGATGATAACATATGTCTGCTGTTCGGAGAAAGGACCTATTCTACTTCATTCTCCACTTTCCAAACAAACCCTCCAATCTGACCAGTGATCCAGTGACCCTGACATAATCCAGACTCATTCTGGCATCTTTCTAATTCACTGTTAAACTTCCAGATCCTTCCTTCCTTCATTCTATTGCTTTGTTGAATGAATTAATGAATGAATGACTACCACCAAGGTGGACACATAAGAATGTGATTCAATGCCACATTCTGAATGGATGAAATTGGTACTCCCAATGCCATCTGGAACAGAAGCAATGATTGACCCCAGATTATTACTGAAAGGAGAAGGCTCATGACAAATGACACGTTTGGGGGCTGTGAAACTTTCCTGGGAAAGATATCTTGCTCCTTAACCTGTGGGAAAAGCTTGGAGCAACTGCCAACAACTCTCACAACCAGAACTGCCAGAGCTCAGCCCGCATGTGTTCAAAGCCGTTCAGAGGAGCGACGAGACACTCCTGGGATATGTTTTAAATTACAAGGTCATTGTCATTAGAAGAACTGCCAATGCTAAGGAAGGAATGTGCCATACCAAATAAAAACAAAATTTAGTTATAGTCATTTTATTTATTCATTTTGCCAAGAGATCACTTAATGGGCAACGATGAAAGGAAAATAAAAGGGAGAAAAAACAACAAAGCTCAAATTCTCCTCTTATTTTTTAATAAGAAAATAAATGAAGATGTCTGATAATGCGAGCTGGGAAGAGACAGGTGCTTTAGTGAGCACATCTGATGTACAGTCTGAAGAGAGAAGCAGAGAGGTCTTTTCTCATTGCCATTTGTGTCAGTTTAGAGTACAATTACTACAGTTGTCTCAAATGTTGAACCCTAATGCTTTGAATTTTAAAAAGTGGATGACTCGCCCATCTGCTTTTCAGTCAAATCCATAAACACAGCACCTGGTGACAGCCACCCCAGGTCTGTCCTTCTGCCTCTCTAGATGCTCCCTGTCCCTGAGAGAAAGGAGGGGAGGTGACAAGCCTGAGGACTGGGGCCCCACACCTATCTCAGAGGGTGTCATATATCATCCAAAGGGAGCAGTGGGGATTCAGGGGAGGCCTAACCAAGGGCCAGAAAGCTGAGCCCCCTTCCTAGAAAGAGAATGCAAGTGAGGGCTGAACTTCACTCAACAGGCACTGTGCTTGGGGCTCTTTATCTCATTGATCTCTCACACAAGCCCTTGGGGAAAGTATCTCTCTTCTCATTTTATTAGGAGGAAATTTAAAGATCGCACTGCTGTTAAGTGCAAAGCTGGAGTCCAGAATGAGTATCTTCAACCCCAAAGCACTATCTGCTCAAGGAGAGAAAAGCCGATCTTACAGGTCTAACACCACACACACACACACACACACACACACACACACACGCAACACACACACACACACACATATGCAACACACTTTTTTTAGGAAGTGGTCAGGTAATTCCAACTTCAGTTACTCTGCTATGTTAACTGAACTTTCTGAGGTGAAAAAAAGAGATCTCAGGATTTGGACCGCGGCATTTCTCACAGCTCACAGTCCTCCCTCACAGCTGAGGAAATTCAGAAGACTTGAAGCTATTCTGTATGCTTAAAACAGGTCAGTGTGTCATATCCATATTTCTCCTTTTCTCACAGTTCTACAAATCTCTCTTTCCCTCCTTAAATAAGGGTTCAGTCCTCTGATGAATCAGTTGGATCACTAGATGCTGGAAATGGTCCCCTAATGGACAGGGGAGTGTCCTATTACTTGAATTACCTGAAAGCAAACTATGTTAGTGAAAGAGAACACCCAGGTGGAAGGGATTGCATATTGGCTGTGGCTGCAGAATTAATCATCTGAAGCATCTTTGCAAGAACCTTTCTGTGCTGGGGAAAAAGAGAATAGAGGGGCTTCCAAGTGGCCACCATCACAGGCAGAGCAAAACCCCTGTGTCTGGGGTGGACTTGAGATTGGCAGCGAGGTCCAGAGAAGTCAGCCTGTTTCAAGGCAGGTTCATGTGGTTGGGCTTCTAAAGCCTTCTGTGATGATGAGGTGCGTGTTCCCTCGTCAAGCCTCTCACCCCGCTACCAACACATCGTGCCCACCCACAAGCTCCACCAGACTCGTGCCAGGGAAAATGCTGATTGATATTAGAACATCCTACAACATTAGTGTCAGAATCCCGAACTCAACCTCCTGATTAGGATTTGACAATCTATGTGTTAGTTTGTGGACATTTATAAATGTTTCTGTGAATACCCAGTGCTCAGTTAAAGAGTGTTTAGACATCTGCCAACAGGCCTGATTTCAGAGATGCTTATCTGCAGTCATAAATGGGGTATAAATAAATATTTGTGGAAGGAAGGAGGCAGGGAGTTAGAAAGCAAAGGAGCAGGCAGCCTGGCTGACAAGTCCACTGGTAAACTTTTGCGAGACTGTCAGACACACAGAGGAGCAAAAAAGGAAGAGAATTCCCAGTAACACAGATCACCAGGCATCTTCCCAGTACATTACATTAGCTACATACCAACTAATTAGAGACCCTGGCAGGATGGAATCTCAGATCCACAACCTTTTCATTGGGTCTTCTCACCATCACTCCCTCTCAAGATGGCACCCACTATACCATGAATCCTCCATCACTCAGTTGCCAGAAGTAGCCCTGGAGGGGCTACAGAGGATTAAGGCATCTGCTACACTGTGGGGGACTCCTCAGAAAGAGCAGAACCCTTCCATGAGCTGAGGGAAGGAGCAGAGCAAGATTGTAGCAAGACATCCTGTGGCAAAACCAAACTTTACATTCAACCAGCATCTTTCCTTTGAGCACTTCATACGCAGAACATGAACTCATTTGCTCTGCCAGTATCCCCATGAGATACACAGCCAGGCAGGCATTATCTTCTTCATTTTCAAGATTGGCTACCCAAGGCACAAAGAGGTGAGGAAGCTTGTCTAAGGTCACATAGCTAATCAGTATCCCCTATCTTTTGATACCCTGCTGAAGTTTATCTACTTTTCCTGTTATTCTCTTGATTCCTTTCATTTCAGCAACAATAAGATTGAATCAGGGCTCCCATAGAAACTCCCTATACCTATATCTACCTACTGGATGAACAAACAGTCAGAGGACATGATGGGGAGGGGAAGTACCTGTGCTGGGGAGAGTTGAAATTGACTCACAGCAAAAAGAGCATCTCTCAGATGCCCAGGGAGCATCCCTGACCCACTTTCAGAGTTGGATGAAGTCTTGGACCACATCTGTTCTGATTCAGAAGTCCCTCTCCAAGTGCATGTTCCCTGTACCATGTAGCTTTGAGAGTCTTCTGCTTAGTCAGAGGGTTCTAGTGGAACTTGGGGAACCCCTTTCAAGTCAATGGTGAGAAAGGGATGTTATGATGGGAAGCCATTCTCCTTGCAATTCCTGTTTGAAAGGAAAACATCTCTAGACTGACAGCTAAAGTTCTTGTGGGATGAACTGGGAATGCTGTTTGGTAGAAAATTATTACATGTGAAAATCTCAAGGTACAAAATTGCCCCAAAAGACATATTCCCTTCTCCCTACTTATAGAGAGATAAATACATGCACAGATTCACAACAGAAGAAAAATGGAACACAGGAAGAAACAGGAATATGATTTTACACAGCAAGAATAATTTAGGAAGTAATCAGCACAATAGCGACTTCTGAGAGCTTTGTACCAGAAAACCACAACTGATTAGTGAAGTCTGTCATGGGCAGAGATTTGAAGTATGGTGGTGCACTTGGCCCACATTTTTCATGTCTCTGAATGTGTCTAAGCCCCTCACTCTATACCTGAGGGTCTTCATTAGGAGACATTTCTCCATGAAAATCTCACCTTTCTGCATGGACTGGGCAAAGGGGAATGACAATCATTTTCAAGGTGTTTGCATAGTGAACATCCTTGAAAGCTAACAATAGTGTCTCTCTGCCAGTCAGAAGGCAGATAGGTTTCCTGCCCAGTAAACCAGTAAACCAATATGTCCCTCCCCAGAGACAGTCTAGAAGAGTAAATTTCCCCCATCTCCAAGAAAAATTTCCATATGTTTGATAGTACAGGTAAGGGTCTCTCACTCCAGAGAGGAGGATGAGCAAGTCAGCAAGCAGCTCTAGATAAGATCGAAATTTCTTAATTTGGGGGTCCTTCCCTTGATGCACCACTGCGTGTGCAGTACCATATGGCCCTCACCACCACTCTGTGAGGACAGAGAATTGCTGCAAGAGAGCACCCTGGTTGCAGCTTTTGCCATAAGCAACCAATCCTTTTGACCCTAACTGATCTTGTGTGTTCTATCAGTATATATATCTGTGTGTATATACACGTACAAGAACACAAATGTGTGCTACATGGATATATATACATGCTTTTATTATTGCATGTGTGCATGTACACACATATATATACTAATTATAGACATTTGTACATACATATATGTATTCATGCATATAAATGTGCATATATATTATACATGCATAAATATCAACCTATGACAGGCTAACTTGTTAACTTGAAAATAGACTGCAATCTCTGACCCTTCAGTTTCTGATCCAACAATCCTAAGTCTCACTTCAGTGTTCTTTCCATTCATTGCAATGTGTTGCCAAATCCTATGATCCTTTCTGTCCCCTTCAGTGTCACCTCCTCCTACCTAGAAAATAGTCCTCTGAGTCAAAGAGCCCAGAACCCCTCAGTTATTCACAACCTCACCACAGGCCACACTCAGCAATCACGAGTTTGCAGGGTCCTCTCACCATCACTCCCTCTCAAGATGGCGCCCACTTAACCACGAGTCCTCCAACAGGCAGCTGCAGGAAGTGGTCAGCACGGGCCCGAGAGGACAGGCAGAATCCTGAGGGATGACCCTTCAGAAGCAGAGCCCTTCCATGGGTGAGCGAGTTGCTGAACAAGAGGGAGGTGACATTCAAAGCAGCAGCAGAAGGAAAAGAATGAAGCAAAATGAAATGGCAGGAAAGTTGGCCGGAGAATGAGGTAATCGTGGGGTACACATGCAGAAGGCAACATGGAGGGACAAGAGTATGGTGGAGACAGAGAATCAGTCAGCAAAAGAGGTGTTGAAGTATGAAATCAAAATTAATGTTGTAAAACACCCCTCCGAAAATGCCTGTCATGAAAGCAGAAAACCCTGACATATTCATGTTTCCATTAAAGTCTCCACTTAACACACAAGAAGACCAAGGCTCAGAGAGGAGAGCACACCCATTAACCCGTGTTTTGCCCACTGTTCCGAAAAGCCTCAGGAAAGCACACTTGGGCAGCTTTCTGTGCCCTTCTTAAGAGAGGTTTTTTTCTCTCCCCCTTCTTATGGAGCTGCTGTCACTGGAGCCTCTGATTTGAGGTCGCCTGCAGGAAGAAGGGGAGGGGGTCACATGCAGGAAGACAACAGTGCTGTTCGCCCTGCGATGTTTACAAAGGACAGATCATGCCAGACACATATACAGTCGCTGACAGGCCTGTGAGAAGCGGCAGGATGGGTGGAGGCCGCACTGAACACTGTGTTTGGACGGACAGCAAGACAGCTGATGCTCATCAGCAAATTGCACTTGCAAATTCATTCCAATCGACTCAGAAAAAAACCCAAAGGCTTTCCTGAACTAAAAGCACAGAACCATAAGCCAGAGAAGAGGAGTGATATCAGAGAGTGAAGTCTGGAACCTGGAGGGAGGGTGTGAAGGGTGAGATGGCCCCTAAGGAGCGAGAGCAGCTGGATAAGTTGAGTTTTGGGCAAAGGGAGGGAAACTGCTCCCTCCTGGGGACAGGAGGTGGCTGGCTACAGGGCTCTCGGCAGAGCAGTGAGCTCCTAGGGGCCTTCTCTGCAGAATGGGGACAGTGGGATTAATTGGCTCATTGGGCTATTGCTTGCAAAAGAATAAAAATGCTTTGAAAACACTCGGTAAACATCAAGTACTATATGAATGGCGATAATAGTGTCAAATTTTATTTAACATCTTCGTGAAGGCCTTGGAGTAGAGTAGGCAGACTGTTAAAGGCATCTGCAGAGAGGACAACACTGGATGCCGTGAGCAGCACACACCCTCAGTCCACAGGACCTGCTCACCCTGCGTCTCCTCACCCCGCTCCATGTTTAGCCAGTTAAATATGATTAAAACCAAGACCAGAAGGATGCAAAAGGAGATGTAAAGCTGCCCCAGAAACCCCTCAAGATGAGAAAGTGTGGAGCAAGGATTGAGAACCTCCAAGTCACAGTTACATGTACGATGCCGTCACATGGCCTGTTGGTCTTTCGGGGAACTTGGCGACGCTCTGCTCATGAGATGAGCCTGTAGTTCTAAGACACTGTACTGTCGCTGGGTTTCTGCCTTTGAAGAAAAAATGTGTAAGCTTTGAAGCGCACACGTAGGCCTGTGTCCACACCAAAGCTCAGATATTAAAAATCAGTGTAAAACTCACGGCTGCGCCCTCCAGGAAAATGAAGTTAAGTGTCTGGCAGAACTCGACTGCTTCTCTGGACTTACAAGGCCCTTCCTCCTCCGGCCTTTGCTACCTTTCCAGCTTAACCTCTCAGCACCCACAGATGATTCTCCAGTCCTTCTGAGCATGTCCGATGCCCTGACCTTATGTCCACACTCTTTCTCAGTCAGAAACATTCTACTCTTCCCTCCTTGCCTGTCTAAATACACTTATCTTTTGCGTCTCAGCTCTCCCACAACTGCACTGAGTACTCATTTTCTCTTCCATCCACACCATCCACTTTTCTCATCATAGATGTTAACTAAATAATCATTTATTGATTGTCTTCTATGTGCGAGGCACAATGGAAACAAAGCAGCCTTAAAGGAGGCACAACTGCTGCTTCACAGGAGAGTGGTTTTCAAAGCCAGCTACAGAGTAGAATCACTTGGGAAGCTTTTTAAACTGTCATCACCATTCCCATTGACTTTGGAGTTGGCCCTCATAATGCATATGTTTTAAAACAATGGTTCTCAACAATGGCAAGGCTCAGAACTACTTAGGAAAATTTGTAATCCTGATGCCTTTATGTTCCCACCCCAGGCCAATTAAATACAAATGTCTCAAAATGGGGCCTGGACATAAGTGTCTTTTTAAGTTTCCAAGAGTCATGATTACGTGGTCATGATAAGGAGTCTGCGGTCTAAAGGGCGGAACAGACGTTAAGTACACACTGTATCCCTGTTAGTCTGTGAACAAGACCGTATCTAAGGTACTGTTTCCAATATCTGGTGTTGTGCCTGGCACATCTTAGCTTCTCACTGAATACTCACTGAAAGAGGAGAGGAGAAACCCTTCGTTATCTTGGTTCTGTGGTGTATTAGTTTGCTGAGGACGTCATAACAAAGAAGCACATTGTGTAACTCAAGCAACAGAACTGTGTTGTCTCACAATTCCTGAGGCTCTAGAAATCCAAGACCAAATGCTGGTAGGTTGGTTCCTTCAGAGGACTATGAGGGAGAATGTGCTCTAGGCCTCTCTCCTGGCTTCCGGTGGTTTCTATCCATCTTTGGTGTTCCTTGGCTAGGAGAGCCATCATCCCAATCTCTGTCTTTCAATCGATGTGATGTTTTCTCTGTGTACATTTTGTCTCTCTCCACATTCCCTTTTTTGTAAGGACACCAGTTATATAGAACTAAGGCCTCCCCTAATGATCTCGCCTTAACGTGATCATATGCAAAGCCCATTTTCAAAAAAATGTCATCTCCACGGGTACTAGGGGTTAGGAATTCAACATCTCTGGAAGGACACAACTCAAAAGTAGGATGTTCTTGGTTACACTGAAATAAGACAATAAAAGAGGACAAGCACTTCATTATCATGGTTGAATAGGATACTTTCTTGTGTGGCTTCACGGTTTCCAGTTCTAAGCTAATTTTGATCAGAACTTCTAGCAGCTCTTTGCTAAGCAAAAAAGCACCAAGTAGGCTGGTCCTTGGAAAAATTGTGAATTAGGGAGGCTTGTCCACCCTCTCTCCTTCCAAGACATCTTGATGCCAACATTCTAGTCCTGAACTGGCTTTATGTAGTGAGCTGTCAATTGCATCTGAAAAGGGTAGAAAAGATTTCCTTGTAAGAGATTAGCCCTTTAAGGGATATGAAAACTTAATTGAATGTTACTGAAAAATAAACAAAAACACTAGCATTGACTAAGAGAATGAATCCCTGAGGGTAGAAATGTAGGCATTGTGTCACAAGAGGTCAGGAGAAATGGAAAGAGGGCAAAAGAGGACTCCTTAGTGACCATCCTGCCCACAACCTTCATCTGGAACATATGGGGTCTCGTGGAACTTAACTATTGAAGGTTTCTTCTAGGTCACCTGAGGAGAGAGAGAAACTGTGGAATTCACTCTACAATCCACATCTATTGAAGGGGCTAAAACAGAAGATCCCAAGTCTCTCAGAATCAGTCTCTTGTACATGCCCCATTCTGACATTAAGAAATCAGGGACAATAGAGGCCAACCCCACAGGCAAAGGAGTCCTTCCAACCCTTTAGCCTATTCCTTAATGAAAAAAGCCATCTGCTTCCTACTAGGCCCCCACCGGTCTCCTAATCCAGATGTGGTCTTTTATACGTAACCACCATAAGAATTTACTTTGAGAAATTCTTAATCCAAAAGCTAGTGTATCTGCTAATAGTCCTCTCTAGCTAAGAAATCTGTTTTCTAGCTACTGGTGACCTTCTCCTCTCTCCCTGACAACCCAGGCTCTCCTTCCAGGCCTCAGCACAGAATACAAATCAAGGATCTGCCCCAGCTACCTCGGAATTTACCACCATGGAAATTCTCCACACGTATGTTGATAAATTGGAGCTTTTCCCTTGATGGTCATGCTAAAGATCAGGTGTTAATTTGTCTGTTCATCCAGTCTGTGAAAAACCTCAGAGAAATGGGGGAAGTTTTCTTTTGACACCCCGCCATGCACCACACACTATGCAGATGCCATCAGTGGTTAGGCTACCATATTACACCCAGTAAACATTCACTCTCTAATGGAAACTCAGAGCTTGACCTATGCTCACCACACAAGTTGACCCTTTCCTGGGGTTGCATCTAGAAGTGAAGCCCCTTGGAACCTGGCCTAGTGGCAACTAATGCTGTACGTGGTCCTAGCACAGGTGTTGGCCTAGTACCACAGCTCAGTGAGCCCATAACGGTTTCCTAGGCTGTAGCCGACAAGCTAGGTGAGACATAACGATTGATTCCAACTTGCGAGGACACCTTTTTAACATGCTTTTGGGGACTAGAGTTTAATTAAACCAGCTCTCAACTCTTCAGTTGTTCTCCCCAAGGTTTTCAACCATTCTGAAATGCCATTACATATGACCGACAGTTATCAGGAGAAATGATACTATGGGAAAAATAAAAGATGCTACGGATTTTCCTCAGAGCAAGGGAAGACTACGAGGCTGGGAGTCAGAAGACATGGACTCTTGACCTGGATGTGTCACCTGCTGGGAGTGTGAGGAAAATCACTTCTCTCACCCTCCATGTTCTCAGATGTGACATGGGGATAAGACAGTCTTCCAAGAACTTTGCAAGCATTAAATTACTTAAGGCTCACAATGGCCACATGAAGTAGTACTATTATGGTCCTCCATTTTATATAACAAGATTGAGGCACAGAGAATAGGCTCACCTGAGCTTACCCTACTAGCAACTAGTGGACTCAATCTTGAGCCAGGTAATCTCACTCCAGCATCTCTGCTCTTAAACACGACCCTATAATAATGACATAGTTATAATAGGGACTCAATCACTGGAAGCAGTGATGATTAAATGACATATGCTCATAAGAACTTGGCAAAATATCTAATAAATATTGGCTGTTTTTATTATATGATGGAATAGAATTTCAATACATGTTGGGTGACCGGATACATTCTCCAGAGTTGTCTGGAATTCTTTTCCTGAGATGTATCCCAAAGTTGTCCAGATCCTATTATTTCCCAGATTGGATAAAGAAATGTGAAAAAAAATAAAAATAAAAAAATACTTGGGCTTAGAAAAAAAATGGCCAGTTGAGCTAAGACACAATCCCATGATGCCTGTAAGATAAGACTGCTCTTCAGAAAAGCCAGAGTAAGTGGTAAGACATTCTAGGCTAAGAAGAGCTCCCCTGTAGAGATGTTACCCTGCATAAAATGCTGCCATCTTGGGCTAAGCATCGCCTCTGACTTTCTCAGGCAGGACTCTTAAAATACAAATGTCCTCCAGGAGAAGTCCCATCTGCAGCGCTGCAGACTATTTTACTGTAGTCTCTTTTTGAGAACCATGTGTGTGAACTATGGATATCTACAGGGGAAGGGGGTATGACAAGAAGAGCTAAACCATCTCAATCTTTGCATGTTTTACAACTTGAACTTGGGCAAGTACAGGATCAGCCATTCCCAAATGTTTAGATAGACTTTTTAAAAAATGTCCAGAGAGGTTTTTTCCCATACATGGTACCTTGGTATGTGGAGATAAAAGTTAATCAAGGGGTGCACCCTTGTGGCTCAGGGGGCTGAGACATTGGTGTGTGAACCACATACAGCCCAAGGACCTGGGTTCAAGACCCAGGAACAGGGTGAAAAACTGAAAATGAGCAACTCAGTAAAGATGCTCCTCTTCCTCTTCCTTCCTAAGTGCTTCTTCTCCTTCCTTCCTCTCAAAAATAAAAAGCTAATCAAGACCTTGTAGGTCTCAAGAGGAACCATTAGCACGACTCTAAAGAGTAAAGATTACCTATACAGAAGATCATCTCCAGAAATTGCCTTTTATCAGAGAAATATAAGGCAGAGCAAACATCTAGAGACAATGTTTTGTCATACGAAGACATTTCCTCATATGAAGACACCCTTCGCTTACCTTGATCTCCAAGATTCCTACCAATTCCTCAGCTTGGGATGTCTTTGATCTTATTTACTTTGGAATTTACAGCCATGTCAATTCCCCATATGGATAGAATAAAATGTGGTCTTTTTCTCCTCCTAATCTGATGTTACTTTCCTTGCATGACCAGCCTCAGACCTTCAGAGGGATGAGAGAATTTTCCTGGTTCTGTGCCCATTGACTTTGCTTCTCATTTGCACATTTCATGAAAGGTGAGGTAGGAGCCAAATGGAACTAAATCTATAGGGCACAGATTGTGTGTCAGGCACTGTG
The DNA here is from genome assembly GCA_004363575.1 of Solenodon paradoxus. Classification (NCBI taxonomy): domain Eukaryota; kingdom Metazoa; phylum Chordata; class Mammalia; order Eulipotyphla; family Solenodontidae; genus Solenodon; species Solenodon paradoxus. The sequence continues at coordinate 351,024 of RJWH01000058.1, read as the reverse complement.
CAGGGCGCAAAGGGCATGACTTCCTTTCATTCACACACCATGGTGAAATATATGTACCTATAACTCTCACACCCACCACCATTATGCTTTGATTTTTTTAAATATAAAGCAAGAAGGTTGGAAGTGTCAGCAATTGTTTGTTTCCATGAACCGCAATCAGTACACCCAGGATGAGTTCAGCAGAGAGGCTGAATTCTAAAATTTGTCCTTTATATCAGCCTGCTTCCCATAGCCCAGGACCTGTTGGTGGCAGGAGGAGAAGTAGCCAGAGAGAGGTCACATAAACCAGGAACGCAAGAGTCCAGAAAGGCAGCCCCAGTCCTTACCCCTCTCTCTGGCCTCATCACTCACTCAGACGCCAAGCTCCAGAGGTGGACGTAGCAGCAGATGCGCCAAGGCCTCAAGACGGGGCTCACCTGTTTCTTTCTCCCACCCCCATCCCGTCCACACACACACACACACACACACACACACACACACCAAGCACCATCCTCAGAAACACGGACGCTGCTGCCAGCCAGGCAGTGTGGCTGGGAGGAAAGTTATTTACAGCAAGGTCTGGCCTCTCGCACCACCGTGTAATTCCAGGCAATTACACTTCCAGATAGATCTTTTTGGAGAAAATCAACAGTGGCTTTGCTTTCAGTCTACTGGAAAATGAAGTCCTGGGAATGTGTTGCATAATCCACAGCAGGTGGAGTGGGGACTGCAGGAGCCCACAGCACTGCGAGACAAGGCGAGGCTGGCCTCCCAGTCCCACTGGGCGCCCCTTCCCACCTGCCCGCCCCTCCTGTGGCAAGTGTGGTGGCTTTGTAAAGTCCACTGAGGCTCTAGGGGGAGCAAGGTGTGAACGAAGCCTGTCCACATCACCACCTGTGGCTGCAGGGAGCGACAGGAACCAGAGAGGCACAGAACGGTCTGTTAGAGACAGCGGGCGATTTCCTTCCTTACACCACCTCAGTATCATGCGGTACATCGCGATACCAGCCACCACACAAATGTGCCTGATGCTTGCACCAAATCCTCTTTCTTTTACTTTCAGTGCTTATTTTTCCATTATAAAACTAATAAAATCTCACCGAATTTTGAAAATACTCAGAAAAACGAAAACAAATGTCTCATAATCCCATCACTCACATTGTTAACATGTGAATGGATTTCTCTTCAGTCTTTGTTTTCATCCATTTTTAGCTTAAAAATTATTCCTGGTAAGCGTTCCAGAATGGCTCAAGCATGCACCCCTGAGACTGCCTGTCAAGATGCTGAGTGATGCACACTCAAGAGTTTTAAGAAACTAGATGGTAAATTGATTGGCCAGATTGAGCCGGTGGTTTGTTGGATTATGGATAAAGATTCTTTAGTAGGATAAAAAGAGCATTAAACTGAAAATCAAGAGAGGTCCAATCCAGTGTCATTTCTACCGGCATTGATAGTAGGACCTTGGGAATGTCATGCCTTCCTTTTTAGACCCTGATCACATCATCCATAGTGAGTAACATTGGGCTGGGAGCCTGACAAATAGGTCCACTTACTCTCCCTATGCAGCTGGCCATTGAACACTGGTTAGAGGTACCGGCTATTATGCAACGGAAAATCCACCTGTAACCTTAGACTCTGTAGGAACACAGGGCCATATTTTTCTGTAACCTGCTGAGTTTTTCTAGGCTGACAAAGCATCGACTATGCATCAGACAGATGGATAAGAGAAATAAAAACCATAAGAAATTTAATAATAAGCTCTATGCCTCTGGCATACATGGGAGAAATCCAGTAAGACTTAGCATCTTGACGACATGACTTTGGTCATCACTTCATCTTCAGGTAGAGGCAAAAGACATTGGGGAGCAGGGCAGTGAGGGAGGAAGGTCAGCCACGGGAGGTCACCAGGAAGGGCACTCCGACGTGGATGTGGATGTATGTGGACTTAGGTTCTGCCTTCTCCTTTGACAAAAGTGAAGGAGATTGGGTCTCCCCAAGGCAGTGAGGGAAACACTTTCCTTCACACTTTATTCCCCACCCAGCCTTCAGAGTCCCTCCCATGAAATAACATTTAAGCCAAAGAGACAGTTGGGGGCTGGCAAATTTTATTCCCCGACAATTCCCTCCTCTAAAACTTAACTATCGTCATCCTCAGAGATTTGGTTTCAGAACCCTCCCTCGAATACCAAAATCCACAGATGCTCACGTACCTACAGGCAAAGCTCATCGCCCATGAATCCAACCAATGGACATCCATGGGTAGGTGAATCTGCTAATCAGGAACTCACCGGTTATGAAGGGTCAATTGTAGTTACTGAAAAACATGTGTATAAGTGGCCTGAATCTATGCAGCTCAAATCCATGTTGCCCAAGGATTAACTATGTGACTATATTTGTACAATGAGGATATTAATATCCATGTCCCCAAAACTTCTTATGCTGTTATGAGGGTCGATTAAATGATGCATGTAAAATGATGGTGATAACTTTAAAGAATTGAAAAATAAAAGTTATCAAATGATAAAAATGGAGGAAATTATCTGGGCCATTTATCTTGTAAAAATACAAAGAAATAATCAATGTGAGTGTACTATAAAAAGAGTAAAACACTATATAGGAGTGAGATGCAATCTTCCAGGAAAGAAACAAAAAGAGAGGTGATACTCCTGCAAATTTAGAAAAGAAATCAGAAATAACAGAGGTGTACAGAAGAAGTGAGGAATAAATGCATGCAAAAGAAGTGGTTTTTTTCTTTTTGCTCTCTCTGTCCAAAAGGCTTTGACAGCTCACCCTCTAATAATCCAGATGCAAGATCCAAATGCAGACGGTTTGATTTGAGTTTGAGTCTGCTATTTAGTAGTTGTTCAGAGGAAGCTTAGGAATCTCTGTCCTGTATCAGTAAGAGCTTTCCCAAAGGTGAAAATCCTGTGGGAGGCACTCATCAGATGAGTCAGTTTCCCAGTGCAAGTCAGGGAAAAGTAATCACAAAGTATCATCTGCTTCCTGAAGAAGCAGAGTGGATGCGGACAGAGGAAGGGATAAGGAGGAGGCAGAATTGAATCCCATAATATGCAGAGAGCAGCTACCCATCAGAATCCCACATCAATTTGGGGGATACCCTGGTGCCATGGAATTAGTAACAGCGCGCCACCTTCTGGTAGGTCTAAATATTGCACCACTTTCCTATGTGAATTTTAGCCACTGTCCTGTTTAGAATCATATGATATCTAAGTCAATACACTGGTTCTATTGCAACTCTAAGAACAAGATAATACCAGTGAAAAAAAAAACGCTACAATGACAAAAATTATATTTATTTATCAGCTCCCATTTTCAGCTTATTCTCTCCAGCTTTTTCTTTCTAAAACCCAACACTCTCAATTACACATATGGCCTTATGATCTCCTGGGTCGACTTCCCCCAGAAATATTGGAATTTTAAAGACCTAAGGACATAAACATTGCATAAAATCTATACTATACATTCATTCAAGCGAATATTGGGCATCTGTTGTGTGCAAGAAATGATTTCACCCCCTAGGATTTCGTAACTATTGAGAAAAGTAAAATTACTACACTACTACTTTGCAAGGAAAAAAATCCAATGAAAAGTAAAGACAATAGGTTCTCTAGGAATTCTGAAAAAGGGAAAATTGTTTATGGTTGGAGTGGTCAGAAAAGGTAGTGCTTGACCTGTGGCTTAAAGATTTTAAAAGGAAAAGATAGAAAAGGTTTGCCTGGTGAAAGGAAGGGTAGGTGTTTGCATAGAAGAGGGGAAAGGCAAAACTGCTCATGGAATACTTCGACCAGAGCAAGTCAGGGGAAAGTAATGAATATTTATGCCATCTTATAAAGTCTCTTTTCAAAGTATCACCTTCTCAATCATCCTATGAGGTAAGTATTATTGTTAATCCATTTTAAATTTGGAAAAACTGAGACTAGGAGAAGTTAAATGAATGGCTTTGTGAAGGTCATAGAAAGAAATAGTTAGACTCAAGGATTCTATCTCCAAATTCAAGGTTAAATCAAATGCAATTCATTTTTTAAAAAAGTAGATTGCAACCATTCTGTGAAGGGCAAGGAATAACAAGCTAAAATATCAGGATAATGGTGAAACTTCAGACCCTGTGGCAATAGAGTACAGCTCCCTTTGGAGGCCTGAGGAGGTGACCAGATGTGATTTTTATGCCCTCTGCTTTCAGACAGGAGCTGACTCCTCGCTGATCACCATATTCCATCTTCATAGAGACACATTATTAGCTATACAGATATATGTATATATATACATACTTGGAAGCAACACCAAAAAATGTTATTTCTTTCTTTCCTCGGCACATTTATCTGTTTGATTTCCTGCTCACTGCATTATATATTATTAGGCATTAGGGTGCCTCCGTGAATTAAAACGATATAGTCAAAATGTATGATTAAAAGAATGAGTAGCAATAATAACAGTATAATCATTCCATGCATTCTCATCCCACTTTAGCAGCTGTCATCTCATTTACTCACACAAAATCTACAGCACTCTGAAATAAGAATGATAAAAAGCAGCATTCCAATTTCACTGATGGGAACATTGAAACAGAGAGGTTAGGTGATTAGCCTGGGGCCACACAGCAAGTGACTGGAACCAGGTCTATTAACTCCCAAACCAGTCTTCTTTTCACAATAATAGTCCAGTCTCTCGGCTCAGGCTGACTGCAGAGAATAGAAGACACCATGTGGTGTCATCCGCTTCCACCTCCCAGAAGCTCTGCATTCAGCACCATGGACAGAGGAGGCTGAGCCAGATAGCACTCTTTCAAAGCACACAAAGCTAGAGCCCAAAGTAAAGCTTGTTAAATGAACTCTGGAATGTTGAACTACATCATACACCACTGGAACATCACATGAATGCCTAGAGCTGATGATGATGACAATCACTTATAAACAAGTCAGAGGCTGAAACAGCCAATTCATTGCCCTGACCTAGATTGAGACAAACACAACTTTAACCAGAGCAGTTACTCATTCCTTATCAGGTAGAATCTGAAAGCAATCAATGATAAGGAATATTTATCCTGATACACAAATGCCGAACCTTTCCAATTAAATTTGTTTCCCCCTTTCACACCCTAAGATGTTGTAAAGATCTCCGTACTATCATATGTGAAAATAGCAGCAACATCAACTAATGCTTACTGAGTTCTTGCTTTGTGTGAGGTTCTGGGCCAGGCACCTAAATGTTATGTCATCAGTTGATCCTTTTAGTGGCAAGTGTGAAATGTATCTAAGATACAGTGGCTATAATGAAAGCACTTGAGAAAATAATGATCCTATACTGAAAAGACATACTGAGCCTAGAATCACAATTCATCTTCAAGTCCCAGATTTGCTCCTTACTAGCTGTGTGGTGTTAGACACTTGTTCAACTGCCCTGAGCATCTATTCTTTAATCCTGCATTCTTTGCAGGGCTGTTGAGATTATAAACAATGCACATAAAAGCTCAGAGCACAATGGAAAGCACACAGTGGGTTCTCCATGGTCATCATTAAATAAGACCTCCTTCATTTTCCTGTTCCCTGACTTGTATGTCTATTTTTGGTCTCCCTTCAGCCTCCTTCCCCAGCACTCTTCCAACTTATTGACTTGGTATCAAGATAAAAATTACATGTTGGGAAGGGAGGCAGTAATTGGAATGAGAATCAGCTCACAGATCTGAAGAGAATAGGACTTCTACTGAAATTTAAAATTATAATGCTTCTAGAAAGGTATAGGAGGGGAAAATATGGTGAACATAATGGGTGGATGATGGTCGCAGACTAAGTCAGGAGTATATTCTGTCGAGCTTAATATGTCTGGTCATAGGTCAGCAATGGGCAAAAATAAGGCTGTGAGTCAATAAACATCATTCTTGATCTTGCCTCCCACTCACTCTCAAGGCAACTTCACCACCCAAGCAGGCAAGAAACTAAGACTAAATCAGCTTTTTAACCAGAAACACAGGCACAACTTCTAAAGTTCACTTATACCCTTAAACATCAATTCACCTTCACCATCTTTCTTAATATGAACTTTAGAATCTATTGTCAAATGAGGATAAGAGGTTTTTTTAATGATATGATGACCATCTCTACAGAAACTGGAAATAGAAGAGTTTAGTTGACATATTTATTCTTTCTACCACCACTCACTGATTACCATGAAAATAGTTGTTTTCCTCTACCAAAGAGCTAGTTTAGTGAAGTCATGATGCCCTAAGATACAAACACCTGGTGAATATTTTAGTAGAGATGTTCCCAAGGCACTGTGTTTGCGGTGAGGGGGAGTTAATGCCAACCGCTCTGCTCACCTCATTTGGGAGTAGTTCTTGGCCCACTGCAGAGATATAGACTCTGGAGTTCCTTCTGCTAAACTTGGTTCTGCCTGATCAGGCTCTCTGACTCTTATTTCTCAGGTCCTCTGCTTACAAAAGACCCAATATATTTACATCTGAAAGGAATCCTACATAGCATCCTGTCTGAGCTTTTTACTTTATAAATTGAGTCCCAAGGAGATAATGACATCTTCTAGGTTGCAAAACTGGTGAGTCAAGAACTAGGACACAATGCTCCCAACAACCCAACAGGAAAATGTGTGATTTTATGTGTTCTCCTTTCTTGGTTGTGGTTCTTCAGCCAACCCGGTGAGTTTATAGTTCTGTCTCTTTGAAAACTCTTTTCCCTATAAGGGGGAAAAGACTAACAATATGACCAGAAATTTTAGTAAACTGGTTAACAAGACACAGTTCTGGGATTGAATTCAAGCAGAACTGATTGAATTTTTCTATACGTACTCTAATTATATGCAACTAGACAAATAAACCGCATTATCTCAAATATCTTAGGTGGCCTTTCTTACACTGTTCTCAGAATGATAATGGGCAGCAGGCTCATAAAGGTCAGAACCACAGGTAAGTTTCTTGGGTCTAGCACTACAGGACAGTTTAGGTTGTAGGCAAACTCCTACATCCTTCAGAGCTGAATGTCTGGGAGGACACCAGCTCCCTGAAATGCATGCTGTGTCCTTCGAAAACTGAGTAGGATAATTTTGTTCCTCTTGGTTAAGCTTTACATATGGGCTCTACCTGAGCTGTATTTTTCCCAGGACGCCCAGGGAAGTAGCATGACGGAATGAAAGAACAGAGGCATAGGAGTTAAGCAAGATGGGTAGAAATGTGATGTCTCTGCTACGCAACCTACAGCTAACCTAAATTTTCTTAAGTCTGCATTTCCTCATTAATAAAATGGGGAAACTATCATTACCAGCCTTATCAGGTTGTTCTGATAATTAAATAAAATATTTGAAAAAAGAACCAGGCTTATATTAAGGGGCCCAATAAACATTCGTTTACTTCCCCTTCCATTAAAGGGGAGGTGAGCATTCCTATTTCAAGGGAAGCCCTAACTTTGATTTGATATGGAATCTAAATATGTGATTTCCTCTCTTTAAATCCATAGCTTCCCCTTTGCAAAGAGGACACCTTCCTATTTTCAGGAGAATAATGTGACAGAACTTCTCCATGTTTCCTGAACAAAAGTATGATTAACAATAGAAGTATAATTCTAACAGCAGAATCGATCACGTGTGGGTAAGAGAAGAAAATAAACGATGACGAGGCACTTACTATGCACAAGGCAATTTAAGCACATTTTTTAACATAACTTCCTAAAACACTCTGGGAAGAGAATCTTTGTCATTCTTCCACTTTACAGATGTGGATTGACAAGGTTATAGATACTAAATGCAGAGCTGAGCTATGCACCTATGTCTGTCAGACTTTTCATTCCACTTTCTTTCCATTTATGAATACTCCTGCTTTCCTTAAAAGGAGGTGCCCCACTTGGGGAGCAGAACTTGCCAAAGAAATTCTTGAGAGAGTGTGCAAATATAAACCGTGCTTAATAAGTTGATTCTCCCTTCGCCCTTCTGGTCTAGTGATTGACTTTTCTTTCACTGGGATTTCAGATGGTCAGGTGATGGATTTATGCCAGTGACCACCAGAGGGGGATAACAGCTGGCAGAGTACAGAGTGCATGTGCATGCATGTGGACACACACACACACACACACACACACACACACAATTTTCCTGGGTGGCCTACTCAAACAATAATAGACGATTAACACACACAGAAATCCCTTTTAAAACAAAGATCCTTGAATAAAGAGGGCTTCCTCTCAGCTGCTCCAGTACTTCCAAAGTCTGCTGAGTCTGAACACACCTTGGGAGAAAGAAGGAACAGCAAGCATCACTCCCTCAGGCAAAGAATGTTTCTCTCTTAGAAGGAATGAAAATGGACCTGACCTGTGGGTCTTAAATTTAAAGAACATCAAGGGATTTTGAAATGTGACTCAACCACCCCAATTGCATCTTTATGCCCCAGTCCCTTTACACCTCTGATTGTCCATTTCCTCAGCTGTAAATAGGGATCCCAACACCCACCAACCAGGGTGATCACACAGAATGCAATGAGGTGAGAAAAGTACTCTGAACTGCGGATGCCACAGGAATACCAGCTGCTCAGATTGGTATTATAATTCTGACTATTTACTCAGCTCTGGCAAGGACCTGTCCTGAACATACAAGGTCTGGTGCAGGAGCAACAGGACCAGGATTGTATGAAATGAATCAGAGGAACAACGGTGGTCACAAACAGCAAGGAAGGAAGGTCCCAATACCTCACATTGATCATTTGTGTTCTTCCCTTTTCTCCAGCTTCCCTCTGGGAGAAGACCCATCAGCCTGTTACTAGTTTCCTTGGGATAGAGTAACACATTTCCATAAACCTGATGGCTTAGGACAATAGAACTATACCTCTTCACAATCCTAGAAGCCAGAAGTTCAAAGCCAAGGTGTTGGAGAGTCCTGCCTCTTCCAGCTGCTACTGGTTGTCCTTGGCCTGTGGCCACATCATTGCAATCTCTCCCTTCACCTTCACATCACCTTCTCTTTTGTCTGCCAAATGTCCTTTGTGTGTCTCTTGTAAGGACACTTGTTATTGGATTTAGAGTCCACTTGAATCATCCAGGAAAATCTCATTTCAAGATCTTTAACTTAATTGTATCAGTAGTAACCATTTTTCCCAATAAGAAGGCATTCAGAGGTTCCAAAAAGGAACTTGTGTCATATTTTTGAGGGACCTCAATTCAACTCACTACATAGCCAAACCAGAACAAAGTTTAAACACAAAGGACACAGAGAATGAGATGCCAGCTCTGACCCGAAGAAGGGAGAGGTCAGAGATGCAAGTAATCAAAAGCATAGGAAGGAAAGTTAATCATTTTGCCTGGGGAGGCAAGTGGGAGGGTTTTCTGGAGGGAGTGCCATCTGACCTGAGCCCGAAGGATGTGTTTTGACAAGGAGTGGTAAGGGAAGAAAAGGGAAGGGAACACTGGAGGCAGAAACAGCAAGAGTCATGATGTAGAGGTTGCAAAGAGATATCTGGGGGAAGAAAACCAGGAGACGGAGGAAGGATGAGATGAAGGAAAATATATTTAGAAGGGACACGCAAAGTCGCAGTACCTCTCCCAGAACTGCAGGGAAAAACGGAGAAGGCGAGAGATGAGCTGTGGTAAGGGGACGGTTTCCCTCTCTCCTCTGACTGGCTCACAGTTTCCATCAAGGATCAGCACAGCCTTGCTCCCTGCTCCAGTAGTCTAAAGGAAAAGCCATCCACGTGCTCCTAAAACCTAAGCTCTACCCTGGGTAATTCGACCCAACTGCGATGCAAACACTTCTACAGAACGGTACAGCCTCCAAGAGGGGAGCTGGCCCCTGAAGACAGACAGACAGACACACAATCAATGAGGCAGTGCCACAGCGACAAACGCAGCAATCCCGACCTGTCCCCTGTGCCTCCGGACACAGACAGTTGGACCCAGTTAATTAAAATAGAAGCTTCAGGCAGTAGGATTTATCCCAACACCAGGAAAATAGCAGGAGGATGCTAACAGCATGCAAATAGCTGAGAAGGGAGCCCCGAAGACAATCATCCAGATTGGGCAGCCCTGGTGCAGACACTTCCTCAGCAACCCACAGCCCAGCCCCGTCCTCACCTCCTCTGGGCTCTCTCCTCCCCCATCCCAGGGCACCTGGACAGACCTGATTTACTCTAATAAAAGCGGCTTCGGCCCCAGAGAGCCTGCAGGAGGAACAGAGCTGATTTCACCTCTTTAACCCTGAAACTAAGCAAACAGCCAAATGCTGACTCTGGCCTTCCCCCGGGAAGATCCCCGAGCTTTATCTTGTGAGCTCCACGACCTCTAGGAATCTCTGCACAAGTGAGATAAACGCCCCCTGCCCAAGAGGAAACCTACTTATCTCCCGACAAAGCATCTTTGTAAATTACTTTTTTTCCCCTTCTACGGGAAGAGAGTATTTAAAAAAATAACAGTAATAATAATGCTCATCAGCTGATGCCCATATCCGGGGCCAATAACTCCAGGAAAGATGTGTGGGGGTGTGCAGGGTGGGACTGTGCTGGGACATGGGTGACTCACGTAGCAGATTCCCGGAGGGTCCTGGGCCCCCTGTCTGGTTGGAGAGATATGGCTGTTCCCTCTCTTCATACAGAATAAACAAATGATTAACTGTCTCATTAGCAACTGTGCAAAAGACACACAACTCATGGCCCAGCGGGTGGTGCAGCCAGGAGATTTATATTATTTAACAATAAAAGCACAATCGTGTCCTTCTACCCGCTGCCTGTCTGCATGGGGCCCCTCTTGCTAGGGCTGTGACACCTGGCCAGGACAAGGATTCCAGCCAGGACAAGAGGGAGCCGCTGCTGAAATAGCTGCCAGGTGTTTGGGGACGAAGATAGGGTGGGAGTAGGGTGAACAAGGCTGCTCAGAAATGCAGCACATTTTCTAGGAACTAGGTGTGGGCATTCATCCACTTCTCCCTCACCCCTCCCTCACTCCTTCCCTGGAAAAGGGAACAGAACTAGAAATCAAACTCCAGGTCTATTCAAGCTCTGAACCTACCTAGGTGTGTGACAAGTTGGACAAATTCTGCCTTGGTTTCCATACCTGTAAAATGGGGAGAAGGGATTTTTTTTTAAGTATTATGAGAATGCAGGTCAGCATTTTTGCTGCCTTTTATCTCACTGTAGGTTGGTCAAGAGTTCAGACTCTGGGCGCCCTGGTGGCTCGGGTGTTGAGCCCACACAACTGAGGCACAGTCCACATACAGCTCACAAACTCGGGTTTGTGGTCAGGGCGAGGGAACAACTAAAATGAACCGCTGAATAAGTAAAATGCTACTTCCTCTCCTCTCTTCATTCCTACCTCTTTTCTTTTTTTTAAGCGCTCAGATTCTGAACTTACACTTCCTGGGTTCAAATCCCTGTTCCTCTTCCTAACTGCATAAACGCAAGCCCTTAACTTCTCTTGTGGACTGTTACATGGAGAAATTTGTCACCTTTCTCTTTTTGAATTAAGTGCTAGTAAGAGCACTAACATGCCTGCCACCCAGGGCTCCACACACTGCAGCTATTACTCCATGTATTCTTCGCAGTGCCCTCATCTTGAACAGACGACCTAGAGTCACAGCTCATGAGTTCCAGCTATGAATTCTTGCTCTCATTTCTGAGTCCTTCTGTCTTTCCTTCCTACCCCAAAGAAAGCATTAGGTCAATTTTTCCCAAGATTTGACCCTCATTTCCTTCTTCTAGAATTTTCATGCAAAAAATAAAAATAAAAAATAAATAAATAAATAAACCACCTCTTCTTTTCACTGACTTCAAATTCTTCTCTGCCACTGGCTCTGGGTCCTCTCTCCCTGCATATTTAAACCTCACTCATCCTACAAACAACCCTGTCAAGCTTGCCTCCTCCTCAACTCAGGAACCTCCCTCTTCCCTAAAGAGAGGAATCAGTATTATTTGCCTCTACCTTGCAATTTTCATTAACTGCCCTGGTTTCCACCCTCCACCACTCTACTGGTGGCAAAAGGGCCCCACACAGCCAGCTTGTAGAGTGTATCCCAGGACCTCACTCCAAGATTCAGCTTGCCCCTCGGTGGCATGTGGCATTGCTGCAGTCCCCCTGCTGACATTCTCCATCCTCTTGGTCTCACCTTGTTCTCTTCCCCCTGTGCACGGATGGTTCTAGGTTGGCTGCAGTAAGGCAGCATATCACCTGTGGTCTTACATCTGCCCGCACCCTTACATGGGTCAACCCCCGTCACCTTGACTGATAGTTGAGCTGGTGAGCCTCGCTACCCACTTTCTCTGAAGTAAACACTGAGCAAACACCATCTCCTGTACTTACAGGACTCCAAAGCTGATTTCTGCCAGACAATCCCCTTCTGAACTCAAAACCAAACTTCCAGCTGTTTAACAGACATCTCCACCTGGATGTCCCCACAAGTCCTGACATGTATGAAAATCTCCCTTCCATAATACTTCATCCACCTCGGTTAGCAGTAATTAACACCCAGCAACAGCACCTGGGAACTGTGAGCAGAAATCCCAGTTAATTCTCCTGCTCCCCTATTTCTGTGAGCTACCCACCCTGCTTGGCCAATTTTACCTAAAATATATCCAAAGAATATTTCCCTCCCCTGTCTCCTTGTCCACCTTGTCACAGTCCTAGTGGGTTCCCATGTGACACACTCCCTCTTTTCCCCAGTTCTCTTTTTTCAAGCCCTCCTTTAATACTGGCCACCAAAAAGATCTTTCTAAAAATAGATGTTTGTAGACTACTTCACCCTCCACATACATCCTACACCTCTAAACTCTTGTCTCCTTCTGCTTCGCTCCCTATGAACATATCTCGGGAGTTTCTCCTGAGTTAAACTGCACATGAAAATCACATGGCGAATTTGTTAACAGGCAGATTCCTAGGTCTTTACCCTAAACAGTCAAATTCAATAAAATGACTTTCAATGGGTCTAGGAAACTATATTTTTAACAAGCACCCCGGGGGATTTTAATACCAGTTCTCCACACATCATACTTTAAAAACTCTGAACAGAAGTGACAGGTGAAGACTTTGAAATCAGGTGGCCTGCGGGGTGAGTTCCAGCCCTTCCAGCGTTCGCTGTGGTTTTCACCATGATGCTCACTTCTCTGTGCCCTGGCTTCCTCATTTCAAGTTTGAGGGTGAGAACAGCCCCTACCCCCAGAGTGAAGTGAACTTCTCACATGCCAGGTACCTGCTATGTATGTTAATTGCATAGACGCTTGGATTCATCATAACATGTGAAGTCATTTACTCCATTTTACAAATGGGAAACTGAGGCACAGAGACAATCAGTTACTTGCCCAGGTCTCAAGGCTGACAAATGGCAGCTCAGGGGTTTGAAGGTGGGCATCCTGGGTCCAGAATTCACAGTCATCATCCACAGGTTGTCATGGAGATTGCATGATAGCTCCTTATGAGGGTACACTTAGCAAGTTGCGGCACTCGTAAGAGTGAAATAAATGACAGTCATCGCTCCCTGGCAGCTCTCAGCACTAGTCCTAGGACTCCAGAACCAACGCTCCACTCCCCACTTTGAAAGGCAGCAGAGCCTTAAGCAGACTCTAGAAGGCTGCCTTGTCTGCTATCGCAGTTACCATCATGTGTGCCTGTCAAAATTTAAGAATCAAAATGAAATAAAAGGTAAAATTCGGTTTCTCTATCACACTCACCATATTTCAAGGGCTCAGTAATCACTCGTAGTCACAGGAAATGCAGATTTAGAATATCTTATGGAAAGTTCTATTGAACAGCACCGATCTAGAAGTTGAGTGCTGGAATCAAATCCTGACTAGCCGAGTGCTCATTAGATCATTTTCTTCCCTGTGTCTCCGCTTCCTCTTCTGTAACACAAGAATGCTAACGGCACCCACCTCATTGGCTGATTTGAGGACTATATGAGTTAATATAACTAATGTACTGAGCATATAATTGCAGTGCCCTGGCATACAGGCGGTGACACAGAAGTGCTCGTGTGAGTTACTAAGAGGGTGGTGGTATGAATCACGGCATCATTTATACTTGCGCCACTTAACCCAACAAAACTTACTACTGAAATATTTGCATCTTGCTTGTATCCAAGACACCCTCCCTCTTCTCCCACCTCTCCTCCCCACTCACCTGACAAACTCGTATACATTCCCCCAAACCCAATTAACTTGTCGTTTTTCTCTCCGTACTTTTCCTCAAAGAGCTCTCAACCCTGGCACAACTCACTGCTTCTCAAGCCCACCAAGTCTAGTGGCCATGCCTCCTTATTCCCCTGATCCTGAACCCCAGTTGTTCTGGGTTCTTAATCCTGTCTCTTTTGAAATCTCTTCTAAGAGCCACCTTTCAATGCAGACGTGAGAACAGGCACCTCTATGGGAAGCAGACTAGTACTTATCAGCAGAGCCCTGCAAACGCTTTCATGCTGAAATGAGTCCCAGAAGAGAAGCAGACGTGATGCTGTGCCCTGGGCACCATGTCCATCACAAATCCCTGGGCATTGGCATGTGTGACCTTTGGAAATAGCCACAGTGGCTGAAATGTCTTTGTATTGTGCTTTACTCTGCAATGAATTATTCTGAATGGAGAAGAAAACATTTTGTTGAGTGATTTCTCAGAAAGCTAGACTGGGAAGTTCATGAGCATGGGGCCGGAAGGGGAATGAAAGGTGAGTACTAAGGGTTTGTTTTCACAGGACAGTTGGTGTTCTGAGAGCATCGTAGGGAAACAGGGAGTGTTTTCAAAAAGAAGAAATGCCAGCTTCAGGAGACAGAGGGTTTGATGCTAGTGAAGTGACTAAGCCGGAGTGACGTGGACAGAGCACCACTATTCACAGTTCTGTAACCTCAGTGATGGCCATGAAGCGAAGCCTGTCTGAGACTCAGTTTCCCCAGATGTGAAGTGGAGGCAATAGTCTACACCGTCGAAGAGGAACAAGGAACACTGTACAAGCACACATCTCACCAGGCCTGTCACAGCAGGCCCTCAATCCCCATGGCCAGTACTATGACCATGCTCCAGCAAATTTTTCCTTCCAGGGAAATCGCATACAAGTTTTAAAGAGTCAGGAAAGTGGAGGCCAAAATGAAACACATTCCCAAGATACTAAGACTGAAATACACGAGGCCACCAGTAAGCAAACATGGATCTCCTCAGTAACCATCGCTCAGCCAAACTGTGCATGTATCTGCTGCAAAGGTCACTTAATAATGCGCAGTTCCACAAACCCCGCAGCTAACAAGATCATAAGCTAATAAGTAATAAGCTAATAAAATCCATAGACAGAGCCAAGTGGACAACCAGAAACAGTTGGAGGTTTCAGCCAACAGTCCCTCTGTCAGTTATTTCCAGACAAGACACGAATGAGCCTTGGTCTCTTAAGGTTGAGTGAAACTATCATTCAACTCTGTTTTCTTCCCATCCACTATTTGTCCAATTTTTTTTTTAATCAAAATGGAATTTTTTAAAAGGAAAGGTGCAGGCAGGAGTGAAGCTGAGCAGAGGCAGGCAGAGAGAGGAAGAAGCAGCACTTTATTTTATTCAACGGTTCATCATGGTTGTTCACCCAGCCCCAGGATGTGAACCCAGGACCTTGGAATGCATGTGGACTGTACCCAGGCTGTACTCCGGGAGAGGGCACCTAGCTTCCTCTTGGTTACAGCTGCTCTGAGTATAGCAGTCTCTGCCTTTTCTGCACCTCCTGTTCACCACAGCCTGTTGATCATGGCTGCCTCTCTCTTCACTCCATTGACGTCATTCTCACCATGGCCGCTTTCTGATCTCCTTTCTGTTCACTCTGGCTGTTCTCACATCCTAACCACTGAGAAAGTCATCTGATTCAGGGTTTCTGTCACAAGCAAAATCCGAAGAATGACTGTCACCCCAGTCTAGTCCCCTCCCCTTTGAGTGTAGGTGAGCCTATGAAGAGGATGAAGTCGCAATGACATTATGGCAGAGAGTGTTCTGGTTCAAACTGTGTCCCCTCCCTCAAATTCACGTGCTGAAGTCCTAAGCCCCTGAATCTCAGAATATGTCCTTGCTTGGAAGGAAGGACAGGCCAGTGTGGGGCAACGTCCCTTCAGAACAATGGACACAGCACAGTGGGAACACATGCAGGAGAGAAGAGCAGACACACTTCAAGAAAAAGAAAACCCTGGGCACAGCTGGTGGAGATATATCTGGCAAAGCATATCCACGCTAAGGGGCAGCCTTGTGGAAGAGTGGCTGGAATTCCCACCTGGAAATTCCACAGGCTGAGTCAACTTGACTGGTGATCTGAATATGCCAACATTAAGATGCAGCTTCCAGAAACAAACGCCTTTTCTTTCATACTACTTCTCCCCAAGCTCCAAACTCACCTCTCTTTCTGGAAGTTTCAGGAGCACCTCAGACTCAACACACAGAGATGATTACAGCATCTCTTTCTCCCCATAACGGCACCACCAGTCTCTCTGAATGCCAAGGAAGGGCCTTGGCAATGGAAAGAATTTAGGCTTGAATTCAAATCCCAACTGTGCCCCTTACTGGCTTACTCATCTCTGAGACTTAATTTCTTCTTCTGCACAGTGAGCGTACTAGCAACTCCTCTCCAAGAGACATTGTGAGGAAATCATGTAAATCCAAATGAAGGGGAAAATCTAAGTCAAGCTTGAAGGTCATAACTGCCTATGGAAAGCATGCAATGAGGGGTAAGCTCAAATATTGTTGCTAGTATAATTATGACCATTAGTACTGCTCTCTTCTATTGCATAAAACTGAAGTCCGCCAGACAGCTCTAAAGCCCATTGCACTGTTAAGCATCTATGAGGTGAAAGCTTACCATCTTTTCAGTAGTTCTCCCCTGTTCACCACGTGAAAACATGCATACCTCCATAAACACCCTTTCGCTCCCCGATAGTTTCTCTTGATTCCTGCCATTCCTTTGTTCACATGATTTACATTTCAATCTAAATCCCATTCATTTTCCAAGGCTCAAATAGAGTGTTGCATCATCATTGGAACCTTCAATCCCTCACCTAGAAGTAACCTCACTCACCCCTGAACGCCTACCCAGAGCCTTTAGGGAATGTCACCTTGTTTGTGATACGGATTTCCAAGGTTACTTCTCTTTCCTTGTTTGTGATACGGATTTCCAAGGTTACTTCTCGTTTCTGCCTATTAGATTCAAGCTGCCTGAGGTCAAGTGCTGAGTCCAATGCACCTTCATTTTCCTGTAGCTCCAGTCAAATACCCTGGACTGTGGAGGAATTTATAAGCATTATTTGAATGAATGACTAATCAATACAGACTCCCCTCTGTGTCTCTGAGGAAGAAGAGTTACTCCGGCTGCCCTTCTGCTCTGTTTCAGAGGCTCCTGTGTTTCCTAAAGGTGTCAAATCAGGACTTAAATAACTTCTTGAAAAATAACAACTTTGGTGGCTTGGGTGTTAAGTCTGTGACATAGTTCATCCAGCATTCAAGGACTTGGGTTCACGACCCAGAGCCGGGGGCACAACCAACATGAATAATTAGAATAAATAAAGAAACGCTTCTTCCTCCCCTCTCTTCCTGCCTGCCTACTCACCTTCATTCCTGCCAGCTTCCTTCCTCTGGAAAAAAAAAATTCTTTTAAGATAGGTTCAATCACCTACTATAAAATAATTTCAGGACTGAAGTTGCCTATTTTAAAATAACTATCAATATAGGTTCAGTAAAAGTTTAAAAACCTTTTTAAAAATGAGAAAAGAAAGTTAAGCACACAGGCAGAGAGATGAAATAGATGCTAATAACATTAGACCTACAATTCCCAGGACTTCACAAGATGAACATGAACGCTAAGTGCCCGGAAAAGAAACAAATAAATAAACAAACTTGACTCCCGAAAGTGTCAATCCATCTTTACAAGGTCAAGACGCTTGTGAGCACAATCTTCAACTGTCGGGTCCAGGATGGTGGATGGGGATTTCTTTCTTTATTGCTCCAAACAGGTTAGTAGAGAATTGTTCCTGCCACAGTGTGCCTACCTACCTCTCTGAACGAGAGCTATCTTCTGCAGAGGAATGAAAGCCTTTAACCTGATGTGGCAGAGAGAGTTGCACACGGGCAGAGCTGGAGTACCACTCACCAAGAGGATGGTAAAATAGGTCCTAGATGGTCCTACTGCTCTTGAGCAATAAATCCTAGAAAACAAGGCAATTGGAGGTCTGATGCCCTGACAAGAGTCCTATACTAGGAGCTCGGAGATTTTGGATACTTTGTCCCTAGTTATCTGATTTTATGAAAGTCACTTAGCCTCACTGAGTCTCTCACTTTCCATCTGTAAAGTGAAAGGGTTAGACTAGACTGTTGGAACCACTTGGAATTGATAGCGCAAGAAATACAATTCCCTAAATACCAATGCCCATGCTTTTCCCCAGACAGGAATCGACTGGTATAGGGTGAGACCCAGGCATCAGTGATTTTCAAGTCAAGAACCACTGGGCTATGTAATCATTGCTTTCTATTCTAACGCTCTTTGATTCTATGGGAATTTTTTTTGGAAATCAGGAAGTTTCCTTTTTCACTAACTGGGTAACGCTGAGAAAAGAATCTGGCAGAAACCTAAGTGATCCATGTGAGTGGATATACGGACATCATATTTTTCATCTCAGTGGACTACAAACCTATATATTCTTCCCAATAAAATATCACCAAAGTGTGGTGGGCATGTCTCTGTTCCTAGCCATTCCAACTTTATACAGACCCTATTAAAATAGTTGAGTCAGGAAATAGGACAGGAATTGGCACCAACCAACAGAAGTTTCTGTGTGTTTGAAGAACTCCTCATGTCAAAGCTAGATGTTAATCATATTATATTGGGATGTTAGCTGAATGAGAATCTATTTTCCAATCTTTTCCTTTTCAGTTCCATGTTCTAGAAATACATGATCAGGTTGAACTTCTTTATATGTAAATTCATCTCACTGATTAGCAAGGTTTGGTAACCAGGTTAGGATTTCTAGCCCCACTACAAAGAAGAAAACAGAGGCACTAACAGTGCCTAGAAATATTTAATATCAGTTATTCCAGTAGAGTCGGGTTTGGTCTTGGGCTTAGAATAAGAGTTAGAGAGAGGGTTTAGGCGTAAGTTTGGTGTAATGACTAATTTTACATGTCAACTTGATGAGGTCATATGCTACCCAGAGATTTGCTCAAACATTATTATGGGAATTTCTGTGAGGGTTACTTTGGATGAGGTTAACATTTAATTCAGTAAAGCAAATTGTCCTCCCAAATGCAGACAGGCCACATCCAATCAGTGGAAGACCTGAATAGAACCAATAAAAGCTGACACTCAACTGAGTAAGAGAGAATGCTTCTTACTTGATCGCCTTTGAAGAAAACATGGGTTTTTCCTGGGTACCCAGCCTGGTGGCAATCAGACTGAAACCACATCAGCCCTCCAGGGTCTCCAGCTGGCTAATTTGGGACTGCAAGTCTTGGGGTTTGCCAACTCCACAATCAGATGAGCCAATTCCTTATAACGGATGTCTTTCTCTCTACACATCCTATTTGTTCTGTTTCTTTGGAGAAGACTGGTATTGCATTTGGGATGGGGTTCAGAAAAGCTGGAATTACTTTGGTATAGGGTGAAGGTTAAAGTTGTGTTGGCTTTGGTCTAGATCTTGACTTAGACTGACTAAGGGAGGTTGAAGGTGGTGGTGGTGGTGGAGACAAATATCAAACATTGTTTTCTAACAATACCATTGTTGATACAACCTTGAAAAAGAGAACAGAGACTGAGTATTGAGTCCGTACTAAGTACCATGTAGATTCTGGACTGTTACGTGCATCACAAGAGTAGCAATAACTGTTCTTACAACTCAACTACATGTCAGATACCAAATGAGTTGTTGTTAACTATTATCTCATTGAATCCTCTTTAAAATTAGTGAGATAGTTAATACCTCTTTTTTTTTTTTTTTTTTTTT